>CAXKVI010000001.1:118758101-118800168 GCA_964058755.1 Campiglossa producta
GACAACTAGAGCGACATCAATCGACCGCCATTTATACTAGCAGTGTCAAGGATTTTAGTGCACCCCGTGATCATTTTACTGACAGCTGCAGCTTATTTTCACAGGGTGGCTTTTTTCGCTGTGTCTTGCGATTAATATGTATGTATGTTATGAGTTTGTGGTCATTAATTTGAGAATCTTTGAAACTTTGGTGGCCTTTTGACCGTTTGTGAATAATTTTTCTTAAATTATTCTATGTTTTTATTATTAGTGAACAAGATGGAAAAGTAACAACAATTACAAGCTACCATGATTACGTAATTTCGGCCTTGCTCAAGGGCACTTATCAAATGAATAAGAATAATTTAAGAAAAACTAAAATCTTTGACACTGCTAGTATAAATGGCGGTCGATTGATGTCGCTCTAGTTGTCGATAAGGTAGTATAAAAACAAACAAACAAAATAAAATGAATACATACTAAGTGAACATGATGGATATAAGCTAGCAATAATCTCAACGCAGCTTGGTGTAAGAGGTACACACTGCGGGCTTAGAAATTCCTAATCCCCTTGGTTCTTGGTTCGATGACCAACAAAAGGTGATGAAAAATTTCTAAACACAAAGCCATTTGATAAGTGCCCTTGAGCAAGGCCGAAATTACGTAATCATGGTAGCTTGTAATTGTTGTTACTTTTCCATCTTGTTCACTAATAATAAAAACATAGAATAATTTAAGAAAAATTATTCACAAACGGTCAAAAGTCCACCAAAGTTTCAAAGATTCTCAAATTAATGACCACAAACTCATAACATACATACATATTAATCGCAGGACACAGCGAAAAAAGCCACCCTGTGAAAATAAGCTGCAGCTGTCAGTAAAATGATCACGGGTGCACTAAAATCCTTGACACTGTTGGTATAAATGGCGGTCGATTGATGTCGCTCTAGTTGGCGATAAGGTAGTATAAAAACAAACAAACAAAATAAAATGAATACATACTAAGTGAACATGATGGATATAAGCTAGCAATAATCTCAACGCAGCTTGGTGTAAGAGGTACACACTGCGGGCTTAGAAATTCCTAATCCCCTTGGTTCTTGGTTCGATGACCAACAAAAGGTGATGAAAAATTTCTAAACACAAAGCCATTTGATAAGTGCCCTTGAGCAAGGCCGAAATTACGTAATCATGGTAGCTTGTAATTGTTGTTACTTTTCCATCTTGTTCACTAATAATAAAAACATAGAATAATTTAAGAAAAATTATTCACAAACGGTCAAAAGTCCACCAAAGTTTCAAAGATTCTCAAATTAATGACCACAAACTCATAACATACATACAAATTTATTTATTACAAAAGTTGTCAACAAAATCTGACAAAAAATTACGAATGTCAGTTCGTAAACAAACGCAGGGTTGATCAAAAGTTGAATGTTGAGTTGATCAAAAGTCGGCTGGCTACCAACTTTGTTGCATGCAATTTTGCAAGACCCGTTTACACCATTCAATTTTCAGAAATTGAATGAACATTGATCAATATAAACGCCGCTTAACAAAGATTAGATCCAAAATACTATTAACGTTATTTGGGTATAGGGTATTCATCTCATCAGTATTGGACCAATCAATATTGCCCTAATTGAAATCACCAAGTATACAGATATTATCACTAAAGCTAAAGCTGATGCTAAAGCTACAATGTTATCCACGTGCGCCCTATACAATACATCATTGCTTGACGGAGGAATGTAGGATGCACAGATCAAAATATCAGAAACACCTTTCACCAACACGCATAATTGATCCAACATTGTATCATCATTCTGTAATTTTACAAGCGACGAGCGGTATTTCCGTTGAACCGCAATCAAGACACCACCACCTCTACTTTGACCAGTTTTGACATAATCACGGTCTTTGCGAAAGACATTAACTAAATTAGCATCAAAGTATTCATTGTCGAAGAAACTATCATTTAGCCAGGTCTCTATGAGCACAAAAATGTCATAATCCAGGTGTGAACTCAAAGCAAAAGGCTGCTTGGATTTAGTCCTCAACCCGGAAACATTATGAAAATCGATACTCAACTTTTTAGGAGGACTACTGACGTCTGAGTTAGTTATTGCTGTTTCGGTGATGCACCTTCGAGGTGAAAAAACGAAAAGGGCGTATTTTTACATATTCAGCCCATATCGCTGGATTTAACACCTTTTCGTAGGAGCATTCAGACACACCTAATTTGAAGCTAACTCGTTTAACTTCACTTAGGGGACTATTCTTTTTCAAGAGTGTATGACACATCAGTAATCCGGTTTCAATTTTAGCATGACTTGAGACATAAGCTAAAAAGTCAGCTTCCTTAGCACTAGATGAAAATGATGAAACATGCAGATATTTAAAAACAGGAATTACTTTCAACTCAGTACTAGTATTCCTACCAATAACTATTGGCTTACTCCGATTTTTACGACTTGGTTTGACAACCATTTCGCGCTGGGATACTTGAGGCGCGGTCGATACCAATGCATTAGCTACAGCAGCAGCAGAGGCAAAAGAGACTTTAGTTACTGTTGAGTTAATCACATTCTATTTTATGCTAGCTTCTGCACTAGGCGCAGCAGAGCTTTGCGGTAGTGCTTGAGTTGACACTGCTGGTTTACCCTTTGCTTTGTTATTGATATTAACATTACGAACCAAAGCCGGTGAAATCGACGGAACAACAGCGTTCACAGCTGTTTTCTCAGTAAGAGTATGAGGAGGAACGGGAGGTGGAGAAGGTGAAGCAATTTTACTTAACCTTGGCATGTCAGCTACCAATTCACTCGCATGCATGTCTTTGTTTGTAAATGCCGAGTTAGCATTCACATCATTTCCAGACGCAATAACAACACTACCCGTACTGTTTACAAGCAATTCATTTACCAGTTTAGCAACAACACCGCTGAGGTTTTTAACTTCCTCAGTTAATGCTGAGTGAGTAGATTATTTGGCTTCCAGCTTATCGCGCAAAAAACGAACTTCGGACAGAAGATCGTCGGTACTCTTCAATAATTCATTTCTGTCATCACTCACAATTGAACGAATGCTTACATTTTCATTAGAAAGCTGAGTAGTTTGTGGATTATTATTGTGTGCAGATAATTTTTCCACTGTTTTATTGTTGTTAGACACAGCTGAGGGGGCGGCCAGAGATTGCTGGCGCATGGATGAGCGCCTCTGAGCGGAACAGGTTTTGCAGAAAAACGGCTTTTCGGAAGAAATCAAAAAATCTAAGTCACTCTGATGCAGGCCAACACCCTCAAGGTGAAAAAACTCTTGACATCCACTGCACTGAACATTCTGTTGCTCACGGCTGACTTTTAGTCCACAGATGCACGGCAAGTTTTTGCTATTATTGATAGTTTTGTCCTTTAATTTATTTGAAAACATGTTAACAAGAATTTCCGTTGTTTTCGTTGAACAAGAAGTATTTAAAGCAGAGCGAATAAAAAACACGTCCGGGACATTGTAGTCTACGTTATCACCTGAGTAAATTGAATCTGTCAGATACAACAATGTTTGCTACCTAGGTGGTGTCACTCTCAATCCGTTCGTGATATGGAATAAAAAACCTGAGGAGGCGCTTAAATTTATAAAGAGCCTCCACATACAGCAATAAGCTGAAAGGTCACACAATAGATCGTACTAATGGTCGCGGTGTAATAAAGTCTTATAATAATAATAATAATAATAATAATAATAATAATAAAAATAAATGTCAGTCAGGCATGAGTAAACAAAGCTGAACAAAAACAACCAGAAACCTACAACAATAATAAACCTACAAACCCCTGCGGGTTAGGGGTTAACAATATACACGAGGTAGGCATACCGGTCGTAAGAGGCGACTAATATGCACATAGGTAATAACGTGCTAACTTGATGGTTGATCAACGGATATGATGCATCTCACCTCTCATTACCCATATTCTCCTTCCTCATGGATGGAGGGATGACATGACCTAGAAAGTTCCACTGTTCATACCAAATCGCTACCACGACAGTCGTGCAGTACCGCAAGGGAGTACAGGGTTCATATCCGGCCAACGACTATCAATTTCGGCATCACTCCTCAAAACCTTCGGGGAGTGTTTTTCCTGTTAACAACAACAACAACAAATCGATATAAATAAAATCAGACCCGATTTAAAAACTTTGTATTTATTTTCAAGGAAAACTTTCTAATATAAAAACTATATAGTATGGTACATTTGTATAATATCATATGTATGTGGAATGTGTAAAACTAATGCAACCAACTCTGCTAACACCCCATCCACCAATTGTATGGCTGCCGTTGCAACTGCTGTATTTACGGATTAAAGGCCGCTTTCATAAAAGTCTCCAACCCGGTTACCGGAGTTTAATTGACATATTTTAATGCAGCCAAGGAATGGGGCTGTGCGTTTATGATGCCATTTGCAGATGTGTCTTCAAAACTAATCAAGTCCTTGATTATCTCCAAGTCGTTGATTTTTATAGATATTTATCTTTCATTTTCGTTGAGCATTGGAGCACAAAACACAAAAACTAAGCACGAATTGATTTTTTTCATTTAAAAAAATTAAAATTAACGAGAAATTTTAGTAAAATTTTTTCAAATGACACAAAAAGTCAAACTAAAATGGAACAAAAAAAGTGCACAACGCGCGGCTATTTCGGCTGCTCCGGGGGACTCGGATATCACAGTGCCGGAAGAGGAATCGGAGGTGTCCGACTCGGAAAGTATGGTATCTGCCACGTCAAATGGCGAAGGAGCAGGGAACAGCTCGGAGATGAGAGACAGCCTGCTGGGCGGGGAAGACCTCAACGTCACGGTGATAGCTGCTAGTCCTGAGCACACCAATGTTGATACTGCCACAGTTAGTAGGGTTTCCGCCACGCCAAATCGTGGTCTGAACAACTCGTCCTTGAAAAAAAGCCTCCAGACGAGGTAGAACTCGACGATACGGCGGTGGCAGGAAAGTCTGAGCGCTCTCATGTTGGTGGTGCTTCAGATAAACCTATACAAATCAGTCTTTCTAAAGGTGACATAGATGTGGTCCGCATCCAAGAACCCTGGGTCAGCCAGCTGCCAGTTTAACAGTCGACAGTACCATCCTGACGATGGCGTCGGTCTATATGCCCTACGATGCCGAAGAACCTCCTCCACAGAGGGAGGTAAAAGAACTGGTGGAACATTTTTCCATGGGTCATCTTATTATGTGAACTGACGCTAATGCTCATCACGTCCAGTGGGGAAGCTCCGATATCAATGTTAGGGGAGACTCGTTGTTTTGACTATTTATTAACAACTAAAGCGGGCTACTCACCTGCCAAGAAATGCCTCAAGAAAAAAACGAGCATATATTTCTTATGCCTGGTCAAGAAAATTTGACGTTTACGGCATTTTCCATTTTGTTGGAGATTACTATTATAAAAATGTATAAAACATGTGCAGCGAAGTAGATACTCATCTTTGCCGTGAATCTGCACGTTTACCTCAAGAAATATATACGAGCATATTTATTTCTTGAGGTAAAACGGCGTTGCCAACCATCGAAAATTGTAGTATTTTTTCTTATGAGCTGAGTATTGGCTCAAGAAAATTTGACGCGTGAAAACAGTTCTTGACCATTACTTGAGCGTTTTTTTATATGGCGTTTGACATTTCTTGGCAGGTGAGTAGCCCGCTTAACCTGGTAGTTTGCAACGTGGGTAACGAAACTACGTTTATCCCTAAAACCCGCAGGGAGGTCATAGATCTCACTAGTTGTAGTGAAGGCGCTTATGAGTGGGTCAGAAAATGTCGTGTTCTTGATGAACATTAATTCTCCGACCACCGGTACATAGAACTAGTTCTAGACTTTTCTGTTGAGCAGCCAGTTATGAAACGCAACCCACGTAAGACCAACTGGCAGCTACACAATGAAATATTAGCTAGGGACCTATCAGAACTGCCCCCACAAGTCCACTCATCAGTAGGGGAGCTGGAGGATCTGGTAAAGACCTTTACAACGGCGCTCTCGAATTCCCTAGAATAGGCTTGTCCAGTTCCAAAACCACGCGGTAAACATAGGTCCTACGACCTGGACTCGCTCCGCAAATCATGTAGGACACAATTTAATAAGGCCAAGATCCTTGGCACGGAGACTCAATGGCTCGAAATAAAGTTAAATGGCCTACAAAAAAGCTCTGAGGCAGGCGAAGAGAGTATCGTGGAGAAATTTCTTCACTGGGGTCGAAAATGTCAACGATACAGCGAGACTTAGACGAGTGTTCTCAAAAACTCAAACAGCCACTCTGCAAAAATGGCAAAGTGCTCTAATCAATACTCTGTAGAGTATTTCAATACCGGAACATCCAATAGTAATCAAATTTCATACAAAAAACGTACTCCAATTAACATGACGATGTCCTAGGATTGGACTACCTGTATACAATTAGTAATCAATAGAGTACCCTAATGTAAGGCGAGAGTTGGAGTAGGCTTCCCCCCTCTCGCTACGCTTTATACTCCAACTCCAGCGACTCCAACTGTAGTAGTCTAGTTGGACCTTTTTTGAAAAATACTCTTGTGTGGGTGTTCCATGGATGGAGTACTCCTAGTTGGATTAGGTGGTCCACCCTAGGACATCGCCATGTTAATTGGAGCACCTTTTTTATATGGAATTGGATTTTTCTTGGAGTAGTATGGGTACTCCAACGTTTTTACAGGGCACAAGCCATTTGCGAAATCCTGACGATGCTGGACCAGTTAAAAGCTTCGAACTGTTCAAGGCTGCCGGGCCATACGGGATCATTCCCGCACAACTCATAAACACGTTGGAGACATCAGCTAAATGGCTGGTATTTCTTTATACAGCCTGCCTGGCTCTTAGTTACATTCCGTGCTCCTGGAGAAGTCCCATGGTAGTGTTTATTCCTAAGGCGAGGAAGGCGTCCCATTACGAGCAAAAGGACTACAGGCCGATCAGTCTCTCGTCCTTTGTACTCAAAACCTTCGAGAGAATAATAAACGACTACCTCTCCACTACTATTGATAGCAACCTTATCTCTAGCTATCAGCATGCATACACCAAAGGAAATCTACAGAAACTGCGCTTCACAGCCTAGTTTCTGTTATTGAAAAATCGCTGTATGAAAAGGAGTACTATTTCGTGGCCTTTTTAGATATTGAAGGAGCCTTCAACAACACAAGCCCTGATACTGTAAACACCGCTTTAACAAGTCTGGGCATAAGCAGGTCTCTTATTGGACTTATTGATCAACTGCTAAGGGGTAGACGAATAGTTTCATCACTGGGCTCGGTTGAATAATCACGCTATGTCACAAGCGGAACGCCTCAGGGTGGTGTTCTCTCCCCGCTTCTATGGAACCTCACTGTCAGCTCGATGCTGCGAGACACAAGCTTGGGGGGGGGGGGGGGGGGGGCGGGAAGGTAGTGGCATATGCAGATGACTTAGCTATAGTATACAGGGGCAAATTCCCACAAACCCTGTGCGACTTGATGCAAGTAGCACTGAGAGAGGTTTCCTCATGGTGCTCGCGCTGCGGACTGAGCATCAACCCGGGAAAAGTAGAACTGGTCCTTTTCACCAACCGCTATAAGATACCTCCGCTAATACTACCAAAACTGAATAACGTGCACCTGAACTTGGCTGACAAAGCCAAGTTCTTGGGCACAGTTCTGGATAGGAAACTAACCTGGAAGGAGAATGTTCTTCAGCGCCAGAAGAAAGCGTGTATTGCACTCTACACGTGCAAAAGAGCCATTGGAAAGGAATGGGGGCTCAGCCCCAAAATATGCAAATGGATCTACACTGCAATCATTCGACCAATCATGCTCTATGGAGCTGTGGTATGGTGGCCTACGCTGAGCAAGGCAACAAACCTTAATCTGCTAGGTAAAGTACACAGATCTTGCATGATCTGTATAAGCGGTGCGTTAAGAACAACGCCCAATGAAGCACTCCAGGCCATTCTTGGCATTTTGCCACTCGATCTGGAAGGGCACCGAGTAGCAGCAGCATCGGCTCTGCGTCTAAGGGAAACGTCCGGCTGGGGCGGAAGCACTACTGGACACGCCTGTATTTTGGGATCCTATAGCTTTCTTCCGCTGAGCACAGATCGCTGTGCGACCACAACAGTCGGAGATAGCGGTTTTAAATCAACATTCCCAGCAGGGAAGAATGGGAGAGCACGGATCGGAGTCCCGTCACTCATGGCGGCACTTCCATTTATACTGATGGTTCGCAGTTAGACGGCAGAGTTGGGGGAGGGGTTTATTCAAAGGATCTGAACCTTGAGCTCTCCTTCAGACTACCTGATCACTGCAGTGTCTTCTAGGCTGAAGTTTCAGCAATCATGGACGCCGCGGCTTGGATAGGCCAACACACTATCAGCCAGGACATTTTTATATTCAGCGACAGCCAGGCGGCCATCAAATCCCTTGGCTCTTACTCGTTCAACTCTGAACTGACGCTCAGCTGTCGTCGATCTCTACAAGAGATGGCCCAACAGAATCGCGTTAACCTCAAATGGGTCCCGGGGCATAGGGACATTGAGGGAAATTGTAGGACAGACGAACTTACGAGGCAGGGCACGACCAAGCAGGTTTTTGGCGATAAAGAGCGCTTAGGTATGCCGTTTGCCACATGCAAGCTTATGCTGAAGGAGTACGCACTCCGCCAAGCCAACGAAAGATGGCTGCAATCTCCAGGATGTCAGATATCCAAAGAAACCTGGCCGAAATGGGATCATAAAAGATCAAGACAAATTTATGCCCTAAGGAGAAGAGAAATCTCCATATTAATAGGCGTATTAACTGGGCACTGCCTCATTGGTAGGCACGCAGAAAGACTTGGTGTGCCCTACCGACGATGCTGTAGGAGTTGTAAGGATGATGAGGAGGAGGAAACGGTGGAGCACCTCATCTGCAACTGCCCGGCTTTAAGTGGCGCGAGAATGCGCTTTTTGGGAGTTCTTTTCCTGGTCAGCCTACGCCAGGTCACGGAGCTGGACATAAAGGACCTGATGGCCTTCATCAAGTCATCTAAATGTTTCGAGGAGGAGTAACGGTGTCGGTATAGGAAAGTCAGTCCCGGGATTCGGCTATGTGGAGAATTCCGTTAATACCGGGATTTTCCATATGGCAGGGTCCCGGAACTGACTTTCCTAGTGTTGGTGGTATCACAACGGGCCTTTTAATACTGGCCTAGGTGTGTCTCTGCGGCAGCCACTTGAACCTAACCTAACCTACCTTAATTCACACAGGCCCTAATTGACACATTTTTCGAAAATAACTTTTTCACATATTAAGTATGATATAGTAATATACGCACTCACTACAATTTATGCAAAAAAATGGCAACAAATACTTAAAAATGTATTTTTAGTGTTATTATTTGGTGCTTTTGCTGATGGTAAGCTTTATCCGAACTTTTTTTGTTTACAGGTGTAAGAATATATCCACAGGGCCGATTTCACACTGTACGCTTAACGCAAACTGTTATTTAATTGACGTATTTTTTGCGGTTACTGTCAAATTAATCGCAATTAGCATTAACCGGCTTTTCGAAAACGGTCCTTAATCTCTCAACACTTAAATCGAAAGGTTTTGTCGCATTAGTACGACGTAAAAGGTTTTTAAACGTTATTTTTAGTTAAATATGGTTTCTGTTGAGTTCCAATTTGCATATGCTAAAATGCTGTTAGAAAAGCTACCTAAGGGTTAATACACCTGTGTGTTGGCAACGCAAGTGTTTGACATTTTGTCTTACACTACACCTTTCATGTTGTATCATTGTTTTTAGTTTTTTCATCTTGTTGGATTCTACCGCTCGCCTTTGTATTTGCGATTTAATACTTAGCTTATAATTCAAGGTGTAAATAAAGTTTAATTAATGTGAATTAAATTGAAACATAACTCGCCTACACCTTTATTCGAACGAATCGCATAATCTCATCTAGTAAGATCACCGCTATACTTTATACAGTCCACGTCCGCGCTTTTCGTCAAGAAAGCAACCCGCACCGCAAAGAAAGTATTCTGCCGCAACATTTTTGGTCCTTCGAGCCGGATTGTTCGAGCATTCGACAAAAACCCGCATAATTTAATAAATAAATGAATTGCATTACAATTATATCAAAGGAAAGTGTTTCTATTTTACGCCTTACCATTGCTGTGACTCTCATTCGTCCTCTGCAAAGTTGTGCTATTCACCTATAACGCATACATAAATATACGTACATACATACATACATATTATTCTTTTTACCTTTGGCTTTTCCTTGCAAATTCAACCGCCTAAATTATACCCACCTGCAAGTAATATAAAATAAATATAAAATGTCTGCTTTTGTCAAAACACGCGATTCAGCTCTAAATGCCATTAAAAGGTATATGGCTAAAAGCATGGAGGACGCATTTACCCTTGACGTCGATAGTGTGGAGAGCTATATAGCTTTGCTGACTGAGCAATGGACTCGTTTTAACACCGCTCAAGATGCTGTTGAGACCTCTTGTGGAGTTGACAATGTTGAAGTAGAAGAGAATGCGCGTATTCAAGCTGAGACCTGGTATGCCACCGCTTTATCCAATTTCAAGCGTGTTCAGAGGTGCAGAACTGAGTCTGCATCTCAACCCGCACGTTCGTCTGCAACCGCGTCTGCGGCCATACGCTTACCCAAGATGGATCTTCCAACCTTTGCTGGTGACTCCACCGACTGGATTTCCTTCTACGACGCGTTTTGTTCCTTAGTCGATAATAATGCTGCTTTGTCAGGTGGACAAAAGCTGCATTATCTGCGTAGTTGCTTGAGGGGCGAAGCCCTCAGCATAATAGACGGTTTTAAAATAAGCGACGCTAACTACTCCGAGGCTTGGAATTTGCTGAAGTCAAGATACAAGGTCATGCGCGTCATCGTTGAGGCACATCTTAGAGCAATAGGTGATATCCGCAAGGCCGCGAGCGATACTGCTGAAGCTATCAAGAAAGTTACAAATGAATTTCATCAACATATACGTGAGCTGAAAGCATTAGGAAGACCTGTCGATTTTTGGGACGACTGGCTAGTGCACGAGATCGTCAACAAACTAGCGTTCGAGACCCGTAAGCAATGGGAGCTATCCCTAGTTAGCGACGAACCACCAACACTTGAACAGTTGACCAACTTTCTTGAAATAAGGTGCCGCTCGTTAGCTATGCTTAGCACGTGTGCTTCTCAGGCACAAGTAGTTCAGCCAAGTTTTTCGAAACCTGCAGCAAAATCTGCTAAACCCTTTCACGCGATTTCCGAGCAAAATAATACGCGTGGCATGTACTGTAATGGTGCACATAAAATCTACATCTGCGAAAAGTTTCGCAATTTAGACTCCGTCGCCAAGTCCAAATTCATTCAAGAATCCAAAGCTTGTATAAACTGTTTGAGCCCAGGGCACTATAAAGATCGCTGCAATAGTGCTTCCGCATGCCGTATATGCCATCATCGGCATCACACCCTACTCCATGGTATGGGAGCTTCAACCGCTACATCCGCCCATTTCGTCGCCGAGGCTAACCGCACCGTTCCGGATACGTCGTCTGCAACCAACCCAATAAATGCGTCTGCTAGCACCAGTTCGCCAACAACTAACAATGCTCTGAAGACAACCCGATTTCTCTGACCCAACAAACTGTGTTGTTGTCTACCGCTTCCGTAAAGGTTCGCGATTGCGCCGACCGATGGCAGACGGCGCGCCTATTATTCGATTCAGGTTCACATGCTACATTCGTCACTGAGGCGTGTATACAACGCTTGGGTCTACCCCGTAAATCGTCTTCGGTAATTGTCACCGGAATAGGTTCATCGCAGAGAGGCCATTGTAAGGGTGAGGCTTCACTCGTGCTCTCGTCCTACTTTTCCAAAGATCTCTATCCCGTCGAAGCTTTGATCTTGCCGAAAATCACCAGCGACTTGCCGTCGCATACTCTGAACATTCCTGAATGGCCCCATATTCAGGGTTTGTCCCTAGCTGACCCGCAATTTATGAAACCCGGTTGCATAGATATTTTGGTCGGTATGGACGCTATGAGTCGGCTCATCTGTCCTGGACTCCGTAAAGATCCACTCGGTGCACCTATGGCGCAAAATACGGTCTTTGGTTGGACCTTGTGCGGAAGTGTCAAAGTTTCACCTTCGTCACCAATCAACGTACAGTCTCTGCACTGTGATGTGCAACTCGATCGCGCTCTAACGAGATTATGGGAGCTAGAGGAATCTCCGCAAAAAGTTCATCTCACACCCGAAGAGAGCTTCTGCGAAGATCATTTCACTGCTACGCACCAAAGAGCACCCGATGGCCGCTTTCTAGTGGAGTTACCGCTGAAAGCAGACGTGCCATTGGGTGAATCTCGCGACCTTGCCGTACGAAGTCTATTACGCATCGAACGAAGGATGACTCAGGACAATGAGTTGAAATCGCTATACAACGAGTTCATGCAAGAACTAATAGATATGGGACATATGGAACCCGTACCCGAAGAGACGACCAATGCAGTGTACTACATGCCGCATCACCCAGTGCTGAAGGAGTCGAGCGTTACGACGAAACTAAGGGTGGTATTCAACGCTTCTGCCAAAACCACCTCCGGGAATTCGCTCACCGATGCCCTTTGTGTTGGGCCGCAATTGCAGCATGACATGTATTCAATATTGTTGCGTTTCCGTATGCACCGCTTCGCTATCACCGCCGATGTTGCTAAGATGTACCGTCAAGTATGCGTGTCGCCGAAGCACATCGATTTACAACGCATCATTTGGCGTGCACATCCATCTGCGCCAATTCAAGATTACCGCATGCTTCGAGTAACTTATGGTGTGGCATCTGCTTCTCACCTGGCCGTAAAGGCGATGCAACAAACCGCCAAGGATTCCTCGAACGATTCCGAAAAAGCCATTTCAGTTATCCTTAGAGATTTTTACATGGACGATCTGCTTACTGGTACATCCTGCAAAGCCGAACTTCAATCTCTGCAACATCATGTCTCGCAGATTTTAATGGAAGGAGGCTTCGAGTTACGAAAGTGGGCATCGAACTGTAGAGAGCTTAACGAGAGTATTTCCGAATCTTCAAGAGGTATTTCGCACTACGTAGTCGATGGTAAAGACGTTCACGCGCTGGGTCTAACGTGGGACACCGAGGGAGACCATTTCACGTTTGCAGTCAATTTGAAGAAAGAACCCGCAACCCTAACCAAGAGGACCCTTTTAGCCGACGCTAGTACGCTCTTTGACCCGCTGGGTCTACTCACTCCTGTCACAATAAAGGGAAAGATGTGGTTCCAAGACGTTTGGCGTTCTGCAGTTGGGTGGGACGACCCAGTACCACCCGCAATCGAAGAGGCTTGGCGAGATCATCGAATACAGCTACAGAATCTGAAGGAGTTAAAGGTCGATCGCTGGATTGGATCCGGTATTAACGGCTCATTCACGGAGGTACACGTGTTTGCTGACGCTTCCGAACGAGCTTACGCTGCTGTGGTATACGCCCGCACTTTGCAACCCGACGGTACTGTTGATGTAACCCTAATCTCATCGAAAACTAAGGTCGCACCGCTTAAACCCACGACTCTACCCCGCCTCGAACTTTGCGCTGCACATCTAGCCTCGAAGTTGGTCCGCAACGTGCTACACAGTTGGGGTGATCTTCGCTATATGCTTGGACGGATTCAACCATCACTTTAGCCTGGCTACAAGCACATCCTAGTAAGTGGATAACCTTCGTAGCTAACCGCGTTGCCGAAACCCAAGACGTTCTGCCGCCGAATAGTTGGCATCATGTAAGGTCTGAATTGAATCCAGCTGACTGCGCGTCCAGGGGTATATCGCCGTCTGATCTCCTACGTCACAAACTTTGGTGGAACGGTCCTGATTTTTTGAAATCTGCAGACCAGTTTTGGAAGAAAGAGTCGACAAATCAACACGCGACCGATATTGGAGTTCGAAACAAAGTTGCAGTAAACGTTTCAGATTCAAACGATTACTGGCCTATCGTTACAAAATATTCGTCGTATTTGAAGCTACGTCGTGTCATTGCATTCTGTTTACGAAACAAAGTTGCAGTAAACGTTTCAGATTCAAACGATTACTGGCCTATCGTTTCAAAATATTCGTCGTATTTGAAGCTACGTCGTGTCATTGCATTCTGTTTACGATTCGTTGGTAACATTCGAGCAACTAAGCGTTCCGTTGAAAAGCGTCATGGTCCTCTAAGCGGGTTGGAGCTAGTCAAAGCCGAGCGCCGCTTAGTTAAATATACGCAAAGCTTTCCCTTCGCCAATGAGATCTCCCACTGCCGCGCCTGTGCGTAGCAGCTTGTTGCGTTTGCAACCATTTCTGGATCACAACGGCGTTCTCCGTGTAGGTGGACGACTAAAATACGCAAATATTTCAAACGATGCTAGGCATCCAATAATTTTACCCAAAAATTCTCCGCTTCCTAGTCTCATCATCTCCGATATACATTATTTTACTTTGCACGCTGGGCCACGTATAATGCAGGTCGTGTTGCAGCGTCGTTATTGGGTGATTGGAGCTCGTAGTTTGATCCGCAGCATTTATCACAAATGCGTCAAGTGCACGTGCATCAATCGAAACGTTGCCTCGCAGTCAATGGGTGACCTTCCCGCGTCCCGGACGACCTATGCTCGCTGCTTCACACGCACTGCCGTGGACTTTGCCGGACCCTACTCCTACAAATATGTATACTTACGGAAGAGGAGCTAAATCTACGAAAGGATATATTTGTTCGTTTATTTGTATGTGCACTGGTGCGATGCATCTTGAATTGGTAGGGGATCTATCGACACCAGCTTTTCTCAACGCGTTCAAGCGTTTCATAAATCGAAGAGGGTATTGCAAGACCATGGTATCTGATAATGGCACGAATTTCGTTGGAGCTGAAAAGGAACTGCGCAACAAGTACGAGCATTGTATGGCTGATGATGCGCTTCAATCGTTTTTTGCTGACTCCAATATTGAGTGGCGTTTCAACCCGCCGGCTGCACCACACATGGGTGGATACTGGGAAACCGGTATCAAGCGTATCAAATACCATTTGAAGCGTTTTTTAGGAGATAATCTTCTTTCGTACGAAGACTTCAGTACGCTATTAACTGTAGTGGAAGCTTGTGTTAACTCTCGCCCACTATGTGAAATTTCAACAAATGCAACCGACCTCGAAGCTTTAACACCTGGTCATTTTATCATCGGCGAACCGCTGAAGTCCATCCCAGAACCTGAGGGTCAGGGGTTCTGTGGAAATCTCTATCAAAGGTGGCAATTAATTTCAGAAATACGCCGTCATTTTTGGCGTCGTTGGAAAGGCGAGTATCTGTTGAGTCTGCAACGTCGCACTAAATGGTTTCGTCCATCACGTAATCTCGAAGAAGGAGATATTGTAGCTGTCTTTAGCGATCTCACTCCTCCGACTAAGTGGATACTCGCAAGGGTAATTCGGTGTCACCCGGGATTTGATGGCCGAGTACGAGTTGTTACAGTGAAGACTGCTACCGCAGAATTCAAGCGACCAATAGCCAAATTGTGCCGTCCTCCGACTAAGGAAGATTTATTTGCGGATAAAGACTTAGATTAAGAATGAAATTCATAACTTTAAGTATTTTTTTCTTTAAGAATCAAAGTAATTGTAAATTGAACATATCATTCATAAAACTGAGATAGTTCAAGGGCGGCGGTATGTTGAGTTCCAATTTGCATATGCTAAAATGCTGTTAGAAAAGCTACCTAAGGGTTAATACACCTGTGTGTTGGCAACGCAAGTGTTTGACATTTTGTCTTACACTACACCTTTCATGTTGTATCTTTGTTTTTTAGTTTTTTCATCTTATTGGATTCTACCGCTCGCCTTTGTATTTGCGATTTAATACTTAGCTTATAATTCAAAGTGTAAATAAAGTTTAATTAATGTGAATTAAATTGAAACATAACTCGCCTACACCTTTATTCGAACGAATCGCATAATCTCATCTGGTAAGATCACCGCTATACTTTATACAGTCCACGTCCGCGCTTTTCGTCAAGAAAGCAACCCGCACCGCAAAGAAAGTATTCTGCCGCAACAGTTTCTAATACGCATTTTTGAAGCAGAGATATTTTTTGGACCATTTACAAATTTTAAAGCAGCTTTATGGATCCTACTTTGTAAGTATTTTTACTATGCAAATCATGTTTTTTTCCTATGTATATAAAAAAATCCCAAAAAAAAAAATTACCAAAGAAATTATTTGTTGAGGTGGCAGCGCTCTGTGATCAACTGGCAAGATACGAATGACAACTAACACAGTTTATGTCATAGGAAAAATACCTTTATTTTTTATATCATGCATTTTAGCATATTTTAGCATTTACGATATGGAGATTTCTGGAATTTGCCTGCAGAACACCTTTCTGAGTTGGCGGCCTTCGAGAACTAAAGTATACAATTACCAAAAGGTAAACTGTGCGTTTAAAGTGACAAAAAAAGGTGTATTTATAACAAAAAACTGTTGCCAATTTTTTGCCTATAACTTTTGATCGGATAAACAAAACGGAAATTAAATATCTCAATTCGATCAACAGCTGTCAAAATCCATATAAAATATCTTGTCGTGAGTAGTATTAAAGCGTTCAGCAGAATCAGTCCGTCAGTACGTCGAAACAACTGACAGCAAAGTAGACTGCGGGTGTTTGTATGAGTAAAGCGTTCAGCGGAATCAAGCGTTAAGCAGAATCAGTCCGTCAGTACGTCATGTACGTGACGTACGTCGTGACAAAACGTACGTGCCGCACAGGGAGGGCACATAGCGATTGACGTACGTCATGTTAAAGTACACAGATATGTCAACAAAGTAATTGGCGCAAAAAGAAAATTAATAAAAAAACAAAACAAATGCAAAATTTCGGTTAAAAACGTGGAAAATATACACCTAATACTTGTTATAGTGATGCTAATAGAAGCAATGGAGCTTTTCTAGGCGGCTTTACAACCGCAGATGGTGGGTACGTCCATCTTTACAGGACAGGAACATCCACGGCTATTTTGATGTGAATTTTGCATTCCCTGAGGAGATCAGAATTATTATTAGAATGGAGAAGACCATATTTGATCTACTGCTGAACCTGCTTAGGGAAAAACTAACCAAGCATTCAAACCGCAAATCTATAAATAAAAATATAAATCGGCAATTACTTTGGTTAAATTTGCTTTTTCACAATTTTCACAAACGCGTTTTCAAATTGGCGGTAAAATTGATTTTGACATTCGTCACGAAGCTGCCGTTCCGTCAAAATAGAAAATTGGCAAAGGATGCCGGATCCGTTGACTGATACTTTGTCAATCTAGCGTTTTACATGCAAAATACACACATCCTACTCGGCTGTCAGTTTCTTCCTTTTCCGGCAAGTACGTGACGGACTGATTCTGCCGAAAGCTTCAATCCGTCAGTACGTCAAAATAACTGACAGCAATGTAAACTGTGGGTGTTTGTATGCGTAACGCCAGATACGACGGATACGTCAAAGTAGATTTTGCTCTAAAATTGACGTACGTCACGCAACTGACGTATTGGCAGACTGATGCTGTTTCCCGCTTAAGGCATAATTAGTTATCGATAACGCTAACGCCATGGCCATAACGCTAATCAGCTGTTCCAACCAAACTTATGGAGATCAATGTAAACGAGCGTTAACCATACCATAGCTAACCAATTGGTTTTTGATTTTTCGCCATATCCCTAACCTCTCAACGTTTGTAATGGTGAATTTTCGCATATTTTTAAGCTTATATTTGTTCTTTTCGGTGTGTATTACCTCGGTGAGTAAGCATATGTGTAATTTGCTGCCATTTTTTTAATTTTCTTTGTTTTAATCAAATTGTCACTTCTTTGTGGTTACTGCATGACTAAGTGTTCACATTGGAGATGGCTAGCGTTATCGTTGCGGGCATGGCGTTAGCGTTAAGCCCTATATACACTTCTTTTTGAGCGTGAACGCGGGTGGGCGTGAACAGTTTTCTTTTGTGTAATATGTTGATAGTACTCCACTTTTCCAAAAAAAATCATGCGGAAGTGGATATAGGTTGGCAAAAACCCTCAGGCTGAACCCTCCAAGAGGGTGCCGACCGGTAAATGGATACCACAGTGTTCCGTCTCTGATTGGGGCTTTAGTACTTGTTTCTGTAGTACCTGTCTATGCGGAAGGTATCCAGCTGAGGTCAGGAACCATAGCTATGCGCCTTGACTCTTCAATAGTCCTGGCGTATGGACACGGCTCCTGGCTATGGCCTCGAGGTAACCCTACGAAGACAGACATCTTAAAGCGGTGTGGGGGTTATTGTCGACGCATTCGATACAGACTGGCGGGGATGATGTGGTCTAGACCAGGTCAACCCGGGCAGACTGCATAGTATGAGGCGGCAATAACTAGAGCTGTCACCTCCTAATCCAGGGTGTTATGCGTCACCGTGCCCATTGCATGGTTTGCAGCCAGGAGGTTTACAACACCGGCTGTATTCGAACGGCGCCTCCTCGATACCGGGCCACCTCGGGGAGTAAGCATGGCCTTACTGCGGTATGGGGCTCTGCCACGGCGGACGAGATAAGTTCCCCTTTCAAATGAATTGACTGCGATGCTCGCCACGTCGAGCTAGTGGTCGTAAGACAAAAAAATGAACAACAACAACAAAAAACAAACAAAAAACGATGAGAAGGAGGAGAGGGGTGTGGGAAGGGCGCGAGGTAGCGGACGACGTCCGGGACGGAGCCACTCGCTCAACCGTTACGAGGGCCTTTCGGCAGCGGAGCGCGAGCTCTTTGAAGAGTTCGACAGGGACGACGACGGTCCAACAACCAGCCTTAAACTGCGAAGGCTAATCGCCGCAAGGGCAGCTCAACGAGCCCACAATGCGGACCGGCAGCGTGACGGACACGCGAATACCGCACTTGATGCGGGCAACGAATCATCGATCGGGCAAGGAAAAACCGATACAAGGAAAGGATGAATCCTGTACCAGCACAGTGGTTCCGACTGGCGGATCCAAATACAGCGGTCAGGTACCTGACAAGAAGAGTCCGCGAGCGCGCTCACCACCCAGAACGGGAAGTGGTACGGGTCACGCACCCTATGAGCAAAGTGCTGAGAAAAAGACGTATGGAGCAGTGGCAAGAGGTAACCCCCCCGAGGGGACAAAGGCGGATAACCGATCAAATGCAGATCGGGCTCAAGAGCGCCACAGAAGAAGTCGCCATTCCGAACACGGTGGTAAGTCCCCAGAAAGAAGGCACCCGTCCTCCAGCAGTTCGGAGCAACATAGCTCTCCCAGAAGAAAGAATGCGATGCCGGCGAGGTGGAGAGAGCAGGAGACAGACAGGGCCGGCAAGAAAAAGTCGCGGGGCAGGCCACCCATAACACCGCGCTTGGGCGAGCCAGGAGGCTGGGATGACCCAAATAGAAGAGGCCTGAGTGGGTCCGGATGCAAGTGGTACCTTCGCTACTTGCAACAAGGGAAGACCCCTGAAGTAGCTAGGCAGAAAGCTTACCTTCACATGGAGGTAAGCAAACAGGCAGCACCACAAGGATCAGGCGGAAGCAGTGGTCAAGGTGGGAGAGTTGAAGACAGACCAGGTGGCCCGCAGCCTGCTAGCGCAACTGGGCGCGTCAGCGGGACGTCTGCGGAAACAAGTACCACCGCGGCCGAAAAACGTAGAGGTGGGCAGAGCACACCAGAAGAGACACCAAACTCGAAGAGGCATATGTCTAAGCAGCAGGCACCGACTAGGACTACGACCACTAGGGTGCGAGAGGCTCCGGCTGGGCCGGGGTCCGCGAGGGATGGGCCGAGACAGCAGAGCTATTCGGATGCCGCCAGAAGCATACGAATGGCTGTGCTGTCTAGGGACTATCCGGCGGGGGCTCTGACCCAGGAGGACCTCTCCAGGCTGCAAGAGGCGATAATGGAGGAGATAGTGCGAGAGTTCAGAGCAGGGACGAACACCGGCGTATCCTTCATGGGAGTGTTCTTTAGGCCGGGAATCCTACTGGTAGACTGCTTTGACGAACACTCTGCAGAGTGGCTGGCTAGGACTATCCCCAGCCTACGAGGATGGTCAGGACCGCCCCTCGACACAAGGAGGGGGGACGATATACCGCCGACGCACACCGTCACGATATTCCTCCCAAGAAGTGCCGAGTGGGAAACGGAGTTTGTTCTGGACCTCATTGGGGGCCAGAACGTGGGACTCAACACCAGACTCTGGCGGGTATTCGGAAGGACCATTGAGGATGGGGGACTGAGGCTGAACGTGGCCATCGATGACGAGTCATTCGGGGTCATCAGGAGGGCATCCTTCCGACTATTTTATAGGTTCAGCCCCATCCCCGTAAAACCCTGGAAGCAGAAAGCTCCAGGTAATACAAATGCTGCGGAAGGGGAAGGCGAAACCGTGGAAGGCGGGGCTACTGAAGTAGCGGTTGAGGCACCCGCACAGGCTGCAAATACCGGCGTGGCCACTGAGGAGCCCAATACGGGCGCGGAGGCGGCCAGTGCGGGAACTGGGACACAGGACCTGCTGGAGGGCATGGACTTCCAGAACCTGGACCTGGAAAGCAAAGAGGGTGACGACGCGCGGCTGTCCGATGAGGACGAGCCGATGGTCGACAAACAATGATGGGCCCCAACACCATGAACGTGGCCCAGATAAATCTCCACCATGCAAAGGCGGCCTCGGCTGTCCTTGCGCATAAATTCGCCTCGGAGGATCTGGGCATAGCGCTCATTCAAGAGCCGTACACCGTGAAGGGGCACATCAGAGGACTGAAAGACCGGAAGAATGAGGTAATATGGGATCTTTCTCAGGAAAGACCCAGAGCGTGTATAATGATAAAGAAAGGTATTAATTATTTCTGTATTACAGAGTACATGGGAAGAGACCTAGTGGCACTGCAGGCAACAATGAGCACGGGAGGACGAACCGTGAACATTGTATTTGCTGCGGCCTACTTTGCGGGAGACGGTGACATCCCGCCTGCGAACGTGGCAAAATTGGTGGACTATTGCGGGAGGGCGCGACTTCCGCTAGTCATGGGTTGCGATGCTAACGCCCACAATGAGATATGGGGGATCACAGATACGAACGTAAGGGGTGAGTACCTTCTCGAATTTATAATAAGTAACGACCTAAGTATTTTTAACGTGGGGAATACACCCACCTTCGTAACTAGGGTCAGAGCTGAGGTACTAGATATAACTCTAGGTAACAATCTGTCTGATGACCTGATCTCGAGATGGAGAGTTTCTACTGAACCCTCCCTCTCGGATCATCGCATCATACAATTTAACATAGGGGCAAACATAGTACCAAAGGAACCGACTAGGAACCCCAGGAGAACTAACTGGGAATCCTTTAAACAGAGAATTGAGGAAAACCTTCCAGGTCTGGGAGGGAACGACAGGGGAACAAGCAGTTTGGAGTTAGAAGTTAGAGTAAATGGGCTAAACAGCATTGTGATCGAGGCCTTCAACTCTAGTTGTCGGGAATCCAGGGGGACAAAATACAAGACCCCTTGGTGGTCAAAAAAGCTCTCTGATTTGCGGAGCAAGGTGCGAAAGATGTTCAATAGAGCAAGGCGCACTGGCCACTGGGAGGAGTACTCGACGCTTCTAACTGAGTACAATAAAGAAATAAGAAGATCCAAACGAAGTAGCTTCAGGAACTTCTGTGAGAAAATAGAATCCACTCCAGAGGCCGCTAGGCTCCACAAAGCCATGGCCAAGGAACAAGTGGACACAAATATGGCGCTGAAACTCCCCACCGGGGAGTTTACATGCACAGAGGAGGAAAGAGCAAGAGCTCTTCTGGACGCTCACTTTCCGGAAGCATCCACGGACCTAGAGGAGGCGAAGCCTCACTGGAGGAGACCCACACGACAAGACTGGCACCTGTCAAGAACTTTGTTCTCTCAGGGTGCAGTTAAGTGGGCTATATCCTCCTTTGATAGCTACAAATCCCCTGGGGTGGATGGCATATATCCGGCATTCCTGCAGCAAGGGGAAGCTCTGATCCCATATCTGTCGGGCATCATGAGGGATAGCTTAGCACTAGCCTACATACCGACAATATGGAGACGAGCAAAAGTGGTATTTCTACCTAAAGTAGGAAAAAAGGATTACTCGATAGCGAAATCCTTCAGACCCATCAGTCTAACCTCCTTCGTCCTTAAGACAATGGAGAAAATAGTTGATCACGAGATCAGATCGAACGCTCTAAGGCACGTGCCTTTACATGCAGGTCAGCACGCATACAGAGCGGGGAGATCGACGGACACAGCCCTGTACCAGCTGTCCGAGGAAATCAACAACGCGTTCGACTGCGGAGAGGTGGTATTATGCGCCTTCTTAGACATAGAGGGGGCCTTCGACAACACGTCTCACGACAGTGTGGGTCGGGCATTGGAGAGAAAGGGAGTTCAGGGACCCATAATACGATGGATAAGGGCCCTGCTCAAAACAAGACTAGCGGAAACTCAGGTCGGAGACCGCACGGTTCAAATTCGAACCACGAGGGGTTGTCCGCAAGGGGGGGTCCTATCACCCCTCCTGTGGAGCATAGTGGTAGATGAACTGCTGGATGTACTAACCCAAAACGGCATCAGATGCCAAGGTTATGCGGACGACATAGTAATCATAGCAAGAGGCAAATTCGAGAGCACTCTATGTGACATAGTACAGAGGGGACTAAACCTCACCAAGGAATGGAGTGCGGGGGTGGGCCTCAACATAAACGCCAGTAAAACGGCCATAATCCCCTTCACAAGAAGAAGATCCCTTCCGGGACTGAGAACTATCGCACTAGGCGGGGAACACCTGGTGGCTGTTTCCGAAGTAAAGTACCTAGGGGTCACCTTTGACTCCAAGTTACTATGGAGGAAACACGTTGATAACACGACAGCGAAAGCCACCAGGGCAATAATGGTGTGCAGAAGAATTGCAGGAAAATCCTGGGGTTGCAGCCCCAAGATGCTGACCTGGATGTACGCCGCCATAGTCAAACCCGCAATAACATACGGAGCGGTGGCATGGGCACCCAGATCGGCCTTAGGCACAGTGAGGAAATCACTCACTAAAATCCAGCGTCTGGCCTGCGTATGTATAACGGGAGCCATGCGTACATGCCCGACGGCGGCAATGGAGGTGCTGCTTGATCTGAGTCCCCTGCACACAGTGATCGAACAGGTAGCCAAACGTACCTTGCTAAACATAGCAAGGGAAGGAACTGGCAGAGGAAAAGTCATCTCGTCTACTGGAGCAGACAAACTGAGGAAACAACTCCCGATATGTCAGCTCCCTAGGGATGACATCGCTAAAACAACGAGATTCGAAAAAAGATTTAGGATAGAACTAGGTGACAAGACCACCTGGGACGCCTCCAAAGTGGAAAGATTCCACCAAGACAAACATCTGGTATGGTACACTGACGGGTCAAAGACACCCGAAGGGATCGGACCGGGAATAACAGGTCCCCGCGTAAACGAGTCAATACCCCTTGGAGAGTACCCAAGTATATTTCAGGCGGAAGTAGCTGCGATAAGCATATGTGCCCACATAAACCTGCAGCGCGGCTACTTTAATGAAAACATAACGATATTAAGCGACAGCCAGGCGGCAATTAAAGCCATCTGGGCCAGTGAGATAAGATCAAAACTGGTACTTGAGTGCGTCGACAGGCTGAACGAGTTGGCGTCTCGAAACAGGGTATGGCTGGTGTGGGTCCCGGGTCATGCCGGCGTGGAGGGAAATGAGCGAGCCGACCAACTTGCTCGTGTAGCGGCGGCAACGAAGCCCACAGGCCCGGAACCTTTCCTGGGCATCGGCCCTCACACCATAAGCGATATACTGAGAAAGGAAGAGCTAGTTTTGAGAGAGGAGAACTGGCGGCAGACCACTGGGCTGCGTCAGGCGAAGGTAATGATGGGTGGGTACAACGCTAAGCGATTCGAAGCTGTAATCGGCCTATCCAAGAATAATCTTAGAATCATCACAGGAATTCTTACAGGGCACTGTAGGTTAAAGGCCCATATGCACAGACTGGGCATCGCGTCCAGCAGCCTGTGCCGCTTCTGTGATTATGAGGACGAAACCGCGGAGCACATAGTGTGCAAATGTGACGCTATCTCTAGGAGCAGGCTAAGGATCCTTGGGTCCACAACCCTAGAGGGCAAGCACATACATCAACTAGGGCCGACCCCGATTCTGGATTTCCTGACGGCGATCGGCCTGCTAGATGTGCTTTGAGTACATGAGGGCACAATAGATCACAAGGTCGCAGTGCGCTACCTCTATAACTATTATTATTATTATTATTATTATTATATACGACTAAAATATCTTTGATTAAGTAAAAGTGTTAAATATGCTTTGAAATGCATATTTTACCATCTCACAGTAAATTGTGTGCGAGCGCAAAGTGACACAAACGCTTCGCAAGTGAGTGTTGAAGTTTGGCAATTACCATGCCAAACTTTGATTTTATTTTACATTTTTTGGATAATTGAAGTCATTAGAAAGTCTCCACTCATTCACGCTCACTATATTAATTATTGAATTTTCGGAATACATTTAGGGAACTCACAGTCATCTGCTAAACTTAAAACATTTTAACTTTGCCACCTTACCATGTGGCGACTGTGAGCACCCCCGTTTAGCCTTCCACACGGCCTTTGTTAGTTCACGTCTGAATTCAATCTGAAAATATGAATAAACGTATTCAAATTATTTAAATAAACTCAAAATATGAAAAAACTTACTTTTTCTCTTTCTGTTTATTTATTCATAACAAATTTTTTTGAAAACAAAGCAAAATGACAATTTTCAATTTTACCACAAAATTTAAACATAGGCACAAGCCCGGCAATATTGCCACAAAGTGGTATCTTCTATTTGCAGGCAAAACAAAAACAAAATATTTGGCACCTGGTAAATTGTCAAGATATTGCCAGCTGGCAGTATTAGCAGGGCTGTTAATATGGGACTGTGAGTACCCTAATTGTTTATAGCCGCTTCAACAAGTTGTGGTTTTAGCAATGCACTAGCCTCCTATGCATACGCTTCGAAGGGAATCTAAGCCCCTAATCATTGTGTATCAGTACAAGTGTGAACTCTTCTTTTGACAACACACATTAAACTGTCGGTTTGTTTACATCCTGCACATATTAAAATGTCGCCAGCACCGAATAACAGAAAAGCAATGGCATTGTTTAACATCCTGCACACATCAACATGGCGGTCTCCTATCTTTTACCTAATGGTAGAAAGAGATGGGAAGATGGAAAGAAGTGAGACAAAAAAGGAAATTAAAAACAGGTGACTAAACTCACTTTGAAGTTTTCACGACTATGTCTATGATATCACACTTGTTATTAACCACAATCTCAAACAGGTGTTAAACTCATTTTGGAATTTTGACGTCTATGCAGAAGAGTTTACACTTGGTGTTGACACACAATGCCCCTAATGACAACGATGCATATAAAATATTTTGGAAGGGACCAGTCCCTAAGTAAATGCAAGGTGTAATATAATAGAAAGTGTGGTTTTAGCACTGTGCTAGCCTACTATTGGAAGGGACCAGTCCCTAAATAAATAAAATGTGGGTAGGGTGAGCAGTCATCCAGATGCCTGCCTCAGAGCCTAGTTCTGATTCTCTTTCAGCTTTTGCTGCTAACTGCAAACTCGTTAGTGCTAACGCTCACCCTTATTTAGTAACAACAATAAAATTAAATAAATGGAATTTACAGTCCACTTATAATTAAAAATAAAATAAAAAAATTAATAATTAAGAAATACCGGTGGCGGCGGGATTCGAACCCTGTCCGCCGGAGTGTTAGTTGGGTACGTCAACCACTGTGCCACAGCTCATACTCCTTCGCCAATAACTAAATAGATATAATAATAATATACTACTCTCCGCCCACCATTTAACTTCAGCTTAGACACATGTACTTGCATTTAACGCAAACTTACGCGCGACAGAAACCGCGGCACAATCATAACGCAAGGTTTTGCGGAGGTAAACAAAAACAGCTGCTTTTTATTTATATTTTATATGAGTCAAATATCCAACTCTTCTACTTATGCTTTTCATGTCAACTTTTACATGTGTCGTTCTCCACTCAAAGGCATAAATCACGCCGCTATAAAATTGTTCATCCTAAATGTTCAGTATGGATGTAACATCCATGCAGGGTGTCAGTATTGATGCAAGGTATGATATCTTTCAAAAAGTGGTACCGACATCAAGTTGGGGTGTAGCAACCGTGGTCGAGTTTCAGCAGGCCAATACTCAAGGCGAATTGGCCTTGCCAATACTTAGTTTTGATTTAAAAATGGATGATGGTGATTATGATAATGATGAGTGAGTAAATACAAATACGAATGGCATAAGTTCAGAATACATTCATTTCGCAAATAAAATATATCTGGATCGATAGCAGTATTAGCGAAAAGGGTATTTGTTTCCTTTAGGGGTCAACTGCTAATAAATTAGCTAAAATTATGGGAGGGGGCTCAAGAGACAGGGTTTGGCCTCGGTATCACGAATCCGGAAGCGGATGGGAGATACCTCAAAAGACGCGTTTTGGCCTCAGGATCACGAATCCGGAAGCGCTTTTTTAATTTTTTGTTTTAGTGAAAAGTTATGGTCAAAAAAACGAAAAATGACCCGGGTCCCATACCTAAATTGGGGCGGAATCCATGGTATTTATGTGCGAAACACCTTTTAAAGTTTAAAGCTTATAAAAAATAACCATGGGCTACGCCATCCCAAGTCCGGACGTGTGACATAACCGTGGCTACCGCCACGGTACGACAAAATATTAAAAAAGCGCTTCCGGATTCGAGATCCTGAGGCCGAACCCCGTCTTTTGAGCTATATCACATAATTTTAGCTAATTTATTAGAAGTTGACCCCTAAAGGAAACTAATACCTACATTAGACTGCGCCTAAAAACTTCCAAAAGAATGCGTTCCGTGGCATGTTGCCACGGTTCAGGCCATGGCTCAATAATTACTGGTTGTATTGACAGCTGTGGCTAACGGTTCTTTCATGCTTTGTTGATTTTTTATCACTCAAACTATCACCCTTTTTGTTTTCTTGTTTACATTCTTTGCAAAGTTCGTGGAAAAGCTACGGAATTCGTTTGCGTGTTTTAATGAGTTTTAGTTAATTTTTTTAGAAAAAAAAATAGTTGTGAAAATAAATTTAGTGAGTGCTTTGTGATAATCTCTTTAGAAAATGTGGAAAAACAAGTAAAAAGCCAGGAAAAATAAGTATATCGTTTGCTCACGTGTTTTTATGCGTTTGTTGTTTTGCCACTGCTTTTGACACAAAAGTTCGGGCCAAAACAGTAATTTCGTATTCTGTTTTGGGCTGCGATTACCATTCAATTATTTTGCCATGGTTCAGGCAACCACCCGGACTTGGGATGGCGTAGCGCAGGGTTATTTTTTATAAGCCGAAGGCCGCCAGCTCAGAAAGGTGTTCTGCACATATGTAAATACCATGGATTCCGCCCCAATTTTGGTATAGGACCCGGGTCAATTTTCGGTTTTTTTTCAGGGCTCCCAAATAACAGTTACTTTTATTTTAAAAGTTGGCCATAACAGTTATTTTTTTAATTTTTTTATATCGAATCGGAAAATAAGAGTTATTTTTCATTTTTTTAATTTCGAACGCAAAATAAGAGTTATTTTTAATTTTTTTTATTTCGATCGCAAAATTACAGTTATTTCGATTGCAAAATAAGAGTTAATTTTCAATTTTTTTTATTTCGATCGTAAAATAAAAGTTTTTGTTTCGTAAATATGTAAGTAAGCAAACAAGCAAACATACAAGTGAAGCTAATAAAAGCGTGGTAAATATAAACTTTTGCTTTAACCCTATATGTATGACTTACAAAAATGTTTTCCATGAAATCGGATGGGTTGTGAATTGAAAGTACACCTTTGCATAAAATATTGGGATTCTTAATACAATCCTTATGATCTTATTATACCCAACAAAGGGAGAAGCACATTCATGAAACAAAAACTTTTATTTTCCCGATCGAAAAAAAAAAAAATTGAAAAATAACTCTTATTTTGCAATCTCAGTTCGTTTTGTAAGGCCAAAGTGAGTGGTCGCTTTGAGCACGGCCATTTAAAAAAAAACAGGCCTCTTTCAAGCCCAACTTTTTGTTTTTGGACAAATGTATGTATTCTGCACTTGTTCCATATCAATCTGATGATAAATACATGTAAAATGTTTCAGCGCTGGAGGTGATGATTTCGATGATGTTGATGAGGAGGACAACATTGACGACATCAATCAGGAAGAAGAGGCTGACAACATAGAAATCATACCGCCAGGGAATGCAGGTGGCGGGGTTCCGAAATCGAAACGTATCACGACAAAATATATGACGAAGTATGAGCGGGCAAGAGTTTTAGGTACACGTGCTTTGCAAATTGCTATGTGCGCGCCAATAATGGTAGAGCTAGAAGGTGAAACTGATCCGCTGCAAATTGCTATGAAAGAGTTGAAGCAAAAAAAGATACCTATTATTATAAGAAGATTCCTGCCGGATCACTCATATGAGGACTGGAGTATCGACGAATTGATTATAGTGGATCATTAAGCTACGTTTTGAATATCAAGTGCTAATAAATTAGTTAAAATTATGGGGGATTTCAAAATACGGGTTTTGGCATAGGGATCACGAATCCAAAAGCGCTTTTTAATATTTTGCTTCTCTGAAGAGATACCATAACTTTTCACAGAAACAAAAAAATAACAAAACGCTTCCGGATTCGTGGTCCTGAGGCCAAAACCCGTCTTTTGAGCCCTGCCTCATAACTTTAGCTTATTTATTAGCAGTTGGCCCCTACAGGAAACAAATACCCAAATTTATTTAAAATTTTGTAGTTTTATTTGACCTTATGTATTATGTATCATGTATAATATTTTTTTATAAAAATTTGTTTAATACAATTGGTTAGCTTTTCAGTGTACTTGTCAGCTCCAAGCATATCCGTACTCCTTATCATAGCAGACACGTTCTAAAAGTGTTACAGCATTTGGTCCGGTGCGGCACATACTCTCTACAATATTGGGAAGCAGACCACAATCGGACAAATTTTCTTGCCCAAAAACTTGTCCTGCTGCCTCATCAACGGCTGGTTTGAGTTGCTCTTGTTCATCTTTGATTGGTTCTGCATGTTCAAGAATACGCTGTGTAGCTTTACTGAATGCCAGAGTATTGATGTTGCTAGCAAGCGTTGCGCTAAAGCTATCTTTGCTTTCTCCTAATAAATTGCATGCGTACGGCAGAAAAGATGGTAGCACCACGCCTTTCACTTCGATACTGTTGTAGTCTTCCCCATCCATTCTTACTTTACTTGACCGCGTTGATAAATGCTGCATTGTGGCCTTAGGGAAAGCAACTGGCGCTAGTAATGTGGGTGGAATACCTGCCAATTTTCCCACACTAGAGATAGTGCTCTTTGCATTCAGTAAAAAGCTAAAAAATCCTTGGCACTCGACGCCCTCTATTAATAACAGCGAGTTATCGCTAAAGTCATCGGACATTTCTTGCAGATGTAGCCTGCGACTGTGGGCAGTTTGCATTCTTCGTAAATCTTTATCGTTGACTTCGAGATTTTCTAAAAAATTATCTGTATCTTCTTCATCATCATCGGCTAATACCTTTGTGTCATAATAATGCAGGTGTATATTCGCAGCTGTTGATTACATGCAGGATTTTAAACAGAGAAGTAAAAAAATATGTAATTAGTACAGATCCCCTTGCATGTTTTTGTAGACTACAAGGTATCTATGGTGTTTTTATTTTTTTAGTGAAATTTATATAAAACTAGATTGCCCTACATATGATGTCCTGCATCTGTTACCTGCTTGTCTATACACTGCAAAATCGTTGGATTATGTGTTCCAATTTATTGAAATTGGAGTACTCCAATAGTAATCCTTTGTATAGCTCATCGGACCACCTTCAGCTTTTTGAAAGCCGATCATTGCTCTTGCCTTATCGACGAAAATCACGACACTATCGCTCTGACAGTATATACCTCAAGGAGTAACAACATTGTGCCCTGCGGGTTAGGGGTTTAGAATATGCCCGAGGTAGGCATACCGGTCGTAAGAGCCGACTAATATGCACATAGGTAATGATGTGCTACTCGATGGTTGATCTACGGATATGATTCCTCTCACCTCTCATTACCCATCTTCTTCTTCCTCACGGATGGAGGGATGACATGACCTAGAACGTTCCACTGGTCATACCAAATCGCTACCACGACAGTGCGACGTGTTAAAATTTGCAGAGCCAATGTTACCAGCAAATACAGAACTTTAGTTAAGAAGTTAGATACATTTTTGGTTTGAAATCAAGGCAATTCTCGAGTCGAGAATATTGTTGTTGTTGTTGTACCTATACTTTGCCCTGTCTAGTCGGAAGATCCACTTATAAAAAGTTACGTGACAGACCAGACAGGCGTTGTACGGGTGTTCACAGTCCTTTACCGGATGAATCCGGCACGTTCCGGTACTTCCTTGCGGTACTGCCCGACTGTCTTGGGCACGATTTCGTGGATTTTAGTCGCCTCTTACGACCGTAAAAGTAGGTCGCCTCTCAGTTGGTGCACCCTGGGTAACTCTAAATGACCTACATAGCCTGCACGGCTAGTTTAGTTTCTTGTATTGCCGGATCTACGAGAACGGTACCAGTACTTGTGCTGTACCCATCGTGCCGAAACGACCCGGGCCGTTTTCTTATATCGACCCGGCCAAGAGCAATACACTCGAGGTGACCCTGTCTGACATTTAGGCAGGGCTACACCTCGTTACAACAACAACAACCGGCATACCTACCTCGGGCATATTCTAAACTCCTAACCCGCAGGGTTTGATAAAACCAACAATAGTTCTATTGGGAACTTGAAGCGAGATCTCCCCGAACGAGGAATAAAAGATTCCCCCCTTTAACATGATTTTAGAGCAATAAGTGAGTTTGTTTTCATTGTATGCTCCCATATTACTCTTTGTGGAGCAAGAGAGATCTCCTCAAGCGATGAATGAAAGAGTACTCATTTTGACATGATCGTGGAGCAATAGAGTAGATTTTCCACTCTTTGCTCACAATATGTGATATGTCGTATTAAAAACCTGGTATGGGTTCTTGGGAGGCCTGACCCAGTAGAATTTGAAGCGAAATCTCCCCGAACGAGGAATAAAAGATGTCTCCCTTTAGCATAATTTTGGAGCAATAGGGGAGATTTATTCCTTTGTATGCTCTCAGTAGATTCATGCAGCTGCATAAAATAAAAATCGCTGCAATCCAGGAGACGAAACTTGGCTCTCCGAGCGAGTGGGGGCTACCATGTTCTCCGGCACGACCGCACGGACGGTGGGGGCGGTCTCGCGTTCCTTGTCCACCAAACAGTGCAGTATAGGGAATCTGTTATCAACACCGACCAAAGAGACTTGGGGTGTAAAAGTAGGTCGCCCTAGGTGTAAAAGTAGGTCCCAGTTGGTGCACCCTGGGTAACGCTAAATGACCTACATAGCCTACACGGCTAGTTTCTTGTATTGCCGGTTCTACGAGAACGGTACCAGTACTTGTGCTGTACCCATCGTGCCGAAACGACCCGGGCCGTTTTCTTATATCGACCCGGCCAAGAGCAATACACTCGGGGTGACCCTGTCTGACATTTGGGCAGGGCTACACTCGCTACAACAACAACAACAACTTACCCTTAGAGTGTCAGGGTATAGTTGTACAGGCTGGAGGTGTTGATCTCGAGATAATCAAGTCCAACTTCTGGTCCCTCACTCTTCGTGCACTGTATGTCGGCACAGGATATATGCGTCTGTGGCATCGGTCAAGTGCAACTCCTGCCTAGGCCTGTGTCACCTACGCATATGTTCTGGGCTCGCAAACAGAAATCTCTGGACTGATGTGTTTGTCGCGCCTTGCTGTCGTGTTGTGCAGCCCTCAACGCCGACGGATGTACACTCATCTAATAGTGAACGAATTCCGCCGGCTTCAGGACTACAACGGAGATCAATATCGCGACATAACCTACCACCATTTAGGCGAACACATCAGTCTTTAACTCCCAGAGTGGCCATTGCCTCTCCTTCGCAATTTAAATTGTTGCAATTTAACTGCAACGGCTTGACCGGCAAGATAGCGGAGATAACCACATTTATGCAGCTACATAAAATCAAAATTGCTGCAATCCAGGAGACAAAACTTGGCCCCCACTCGAATCTCCGAGCGAGTGGAGGCTACCACGTACTCCGGCATGATCGTACAGACGGCGGAGGTGGTCTCGCGTTCCTTGTACACCATACGGTGCAGTATAGGGAATTTGATATCAACACTGACCAAAGTGACTTACCTTTAGAGTGTCAAGGTATAGTTATACAAGCTGGTGGCGTTGATCTCGAGCTAATCAATATATACATTCCTCCCGTCAACTGCTGCCCCAGAAGTTATCGTCCTGACCTTAGGGCGTTTCTTTGTGGCGATAACCGTATCATCATGGGCGATTTTAATGCCCATCATGATATGTGGCATTCACACCTTTCGGTGGACGGCAGAGGACGGGAATTAGCCGAGCAAATTGATAACTCCTCTTTCTGTACTGTGAACGGAGACTCCTCAACTAGGATGGCTGTTAACTGCAGTAGCTCCCCGGACCTAACTATTGTTAGCCCGGGGTTAATTAACAGCATCAACTGGCAACCTATGGTGGCCCTGTCATCCGACCACCTGCCTATCATCCTGTCTGTCGATCGTGCCACGGATTTTATCACGTCGGAGAAACGAACTTACGTGAATTTCAAAAAGGCCAATTGGGTCGGCTTTTTGGAATTCACGGAGAGCTCCTTTGGTGATCTTCCCATTCCCACTGACGTACACGTTGGCGAGCGTAACATACGTGAGGTCATTAAAAAGGCTACATCCCGTTTCATACCAGCTGGTAGGATAAAAGATATTAGGCCTAACTTCCCAGCTGAGGCCGCAGCCTTGGCCAACGAACGTGACCTCATACGCAACATCGATCCATCTGACCCACAGATCGGTGATCTCAACGTGGAAATCAGAAGGCTGGTTAACGAACACAAACAAACCAAATGGGAGGAGCACCTCAGGTCTTGTAACCTCTCTACCGGTGTTGGGAAATTATGGTCCACCGTCAAGTCCTTGTCGAATCCTTCGGGTCCACCAAAAAATGTCGACATTACCTTTGGTGACAAGACAATAAATGACCCCAGGAAATGTGCACAGGCTTTTTGTCGACAATATGTCCTACACCCTGCGCAAGACAGGGCTAGACGTGGAATCTTCAGGCGTGCGCATAAACACAAAAACTATGCCCCCGTTCCCATCACCGCTACAGAGGTTCAAGAGGCCATCCGGAAGGCCAAAAACTCCAAAGCCATCGGCCCTGATGGCATAGCCATGGTGCATCTAAAACACATCGGCCTAGCGGGAGTCAAATATTTAACGGCCGTCTTCAATTTGTCTCTGATCACAGCTGTCATACCCGACAAATGGAAGCAGGCAACTGTGATCCCACTACTAAAGCCTGGCAAGCCAGCTAACGTTGGGGAGTCATATCGCCCGATATCACTCCTCTCGCCAGTAGTAAAGACACTTGAGGCGGTCCTACTCCCGCTCTACACATCACACTTGATGTTAGCCGAGCACCAACATGGCTTCAGGAAAGGTAGGAGCACAACATCTGCTCTAAATGTCATAAACACTCAGATAACTGACGGTCTTAATCAAAATAGGCCTAATGACAGGACGGTTCTAGTTGCAGTTGATTTGAGTCAAGCTTTTGACACAGTAAATCATGGGCAACTTGTAGCTGATTTGGAAGACTCGTCACTCCCCCCCTGTCTAAAGCGTTGGACCGCCAATTATCTCAGTGGTCGTCGGTCGTCTGTTGTATTTAGAAACAAAAAATCTAAAGCCAGGAAGATAAAACAAGGGGTACCACAGGGTGGTGTCCTCCCCGTTATTGTTTAACTTCTATATTTCGAAGCTTCCTCCTCCACCAGAAGAAGTTACGATTGTTTCTTACGCAGACGATTGCACGATATTGGCAACGGGTACTTCCGTTGATGAGCTGTGCTCCAAAATAAATGGTTATCTCCCCTCTCTAGTCGAGTTCTTCACTGCCCGAACCTTGACATTGTCGCCAACAAAGTCTTCGGCGACCTTATTCACGACGTGGACGGCGCAGGTTGGCATGGAATTAGAAATCTATGTAGGTGATCATAAAATACCTACTGTCGCTCACCCAAAAATTTTAGGAGTGACTTTTGACACCATGCACACTTTCGCTGCCCATTCAGCTGCAATTGTCTCAAAATTACAGAGCCGCAACAAAATCCTCAAGTCACTAGCCGGCAGTACTTGGGGTAAAGACAAAGAAACGTTGTTGGTAACGTACAAGGCAATTGGTCGGCCGATCCTGAACTATGCGTCGCCGATATGGTCGCCGGGGCTTGCAGACGTTCACTGGAATCAGCTTCAGGCCTGTCAAAACACCGCGCTCAGAACCACTACGGGGTGCGTCCTTATGTCACCTATATCTCATATACATAATGAGGTGGAAATGCTTCCAGTTAGGGAGCATAATGAAATGCTAAACAAGCAGTACCTACTGAACTGCTGTAAACCACAGCATCCCGGTAGACAAATGCTTGAACTCATTCCGCCTCCTAGGACCATAAGGTCGCATCTACGTAAACATTTTGATGAGATCCGTCACTATATAACAACGCCGTTTGATCTACAGGTGCACAAACAGGCTTTGGGGCATATCCATACAACGTCTGTTGGCCATTACTCTGCGCTCTGTCCGCTAAACAATGTCTTACATGCCGCAACACCTGGCACTTCTGAAGAGGAGCGTCATCTTCCTCGAGAGACGAGGGTCACTCTGGCTCAATTACGCTCTGGATATTGTAGTAGGTTAAACTCCTACATATCTAGACTGAACCCTGATGTGCCGAATGTATGTCCGGCATGCGGCTCGTCCCCCCACAATACCAATCACTTATTTTCTTGCTCATTTGAGCCCACTCTTCTAACACCCATCTCCCTCTGGTCCAACCCTGTTGAAACTGCAAGTTTCCTAGGACTCCCGTTAGAAGAAATTGATGACAATTTAGGTTAAGGAAAAGTACACGCTGGGCAGGGCTACGCTTCGTTACAACAACAACAACAACAACTGCATTTTATTTATTCCTTCTTATATCAAGCAAAAACTTGGGGAAAAAAATATTGAGCCAGATATTATGATATGGGTATCAAATGAAAGGTATCTTCGGTCGTACACCAACAAAGACATTTTCAGGCAGGGTTTATTTATTCCTTCGTATTCTCAAGATAAGAAGTTAACTTCTATGACTTATAATATGCTATAGACGGTTTTTTTTTTTTGAATTAGTTACTTGAATACTTACCTACATCAAATCCTGTGATTTGTGGAGTTCCAGACCTGTATACTGCTTGATAAGCACCCGAGGACTTATCTTTTGTTTTAGTAAACGTCCTCTCTTTCCCACTCACTCTACTTGGTCGTCACGCATGTCGCTTGAGCATATGTCGGCGCAAGTCAATTTTACGCCAAAACTTCCCCTCACATTTCAGGCATTTATGTGGCTTCCCAGTAGTGTGTATGGCCAGATGCTGTTTGAGATGGCACAGCTGTGTAAATGATTTGTCGCACATACCACAAAGGTGCTTCCTTTCGTTTTGATGTTGGCTCAACACATGCTTTTTCAAGTGATCAAGTGTAGCAAATGGTTTATCACAAAGCTCACAAAGATGACGCTTAATATGCGAATGTACGATGAGGATATGTTGTTTCAAATTAATATGGGAATGGAAGTGCTTGTGGCAATAGATACATTTATGTGGTGGATCTTGCACGAAGCTGCGTAGATGTGTTTTAATATGATAGTTTAGCGCTGCAGTGCTTCTGAGTACTTTATCACAAATCTCACATTGCAGCAGATTGCGTGGGGGGTTTCTCGCTGCTTCAAATTGTGTGCGATGACTACTTTTATGATGTATAAATGGTGCATAGTCCGTAAAGCTCGCATCACATTTGTTGCAAATCAAGGTGGGGAGCTCATGCTTGTGCGCAAAGTGTTGTAAGAGTAGCTTCTGTGTGGAGCAACCCTCGCTGCAATTTGGACATTTGAAGAGGGTATCGTTACCTTGGCCTGCCTCACATTTGCCAGCGTTTGAGGTAGTCTCGACGTCCTCTGCATTTGTCAAGCGCAACATATCTGGCAAATTCAAATCCAGCGCATCCCAACATTCCGAAAAGTTAAAAGAATTCTCATTAACATTATTCAACAGAAATTCATCGAGAAATTCTTCATTCATTTCCAGTTCCACATCATCATCTTCATCCGCACTAGCGGGCATAAGTAAATGCATTTTTTGATAGTGTTGTTGTAATGCCGAACGTGACGAGAATTCTATATATGATTTTCCGGCCCGCGGACACAGGCTGCAATAGTATAACAACGCCTTGGCATTGTGCGTGCTAGAGTGGGCATGTTTAAGCAAGTGCCCACGGTTTTTGTATGTCTTTCCACACGGCACGCATTGGTAGCGTCCATTTCCATGATACTCGGTAATATGTTTTTCGAGGGTTTCGGCATTGGCGTACAAACTGCAGCAATATACACAAACGCTGATGCCATCATCTGCTTGGGATGTGTGTAGTGATTCATGCACTTTGAGCTGACGAAATGAGGCAAATATTTCAGTGCATTCGCTGCATTTGTATAAACGTTTCGTGCTAGTCTTTTTTGATGGTTGCTTCACGTCAGAGCTACTTTGAATTGCTTCCTCTTTTTTGGGCAATATTTTTCTGAATTTCTTCAAACTTTGCGGGTGATTTGTCGACTCGCCACATACTTGATTTGTACTAGGAACTATTTGCACTTTCGATGTTACGTCCATGTTGTTATTCTTGTTAGCAATGACGTTGGTTATTAGCATGTTCGCCTCCAATTCCACTTCACTTCCTGAAATCTCAATTTCAATTTCGCTGGCAGCTGCTGGCGTGATATCCACGGCAATTCTTCCTGCTCTTGCCTCCAGCATGTTTGAATCATGCGTTTGCAACTCCGCTTCATAAGGTGACAACTCATCCAAGAATAGCTGCCAAAGTCTGGTTCTCTTAGAAGCATCCATCATACGGAAATTTGTGCTAAAGAAGAAATAACCGTTTTATTTATTTCCCTTTAATTTCTACTTATACATGCAGGTACTTACCGTCGCAGCAGGAATTGAAAAATTATGTCCATAAATTTGGCAATTGTTTTCTGTTCCTTGAATATTTCCATTAAAATACTTTCTGCTTGTGAATAATCCATCTTTCCCCGGTTTGGATGTTGATCATGTAAAAAACTTCGTTCAGGATTTAAGGCCCAGTTACATACTAATTTCGTTGCCATCAAGTTGCCGTCGCTAGCACCCCTTTCCGTCACACATAAAGTACTCACAGTAAAGACATGGCTAATTTTGGCAGATTTGCCTGAGAAAAATAACTAAAAAAAACCAAAAGTCACATTAGGAATGTCGGTTACATAACCAGTCAAATAACCCGCATCTTTCCATTCGGGTAGGCAAAAAAGGAGCGTCGCCCGACATGTGTCCTTATCTTAAAACCTCAAGGCTGGTTTTCACTAGGGCTGTGTGCTAATTGAAAACATTTTTCGTCAGAGTAAAATGAGGTGAACAAATTTCCTATGGTGAACGAATATTTGCCATTTTGCTGTGCCAAACGAAACGTTAAATTATGACAGTAGTAAATTTTGACGTATGGAAAAAGCACGTGCAATAGCAGATGCTTTGTGAATCAATTCTCATTTTACGTGTTTTTCATGCATTTATATTGCGTATTATTCGCATTATATTATATTTTAGTGTTGAATAACGCATGTGAACATAAATTTATGTGAAATAATATGAATGTTAACAGCACATGCATCCCTGTGCTCACATTATTGATTGTCAAAATTTGACCCCGGGGCTAGGGCAAATTCTGACGTTCATATTCACCACGATGTCACAACTGTCAGAATTTAACATCGCTCTGTCAAAATTTGCTTTTTTAAACCGTTTGGCACACAGCCTAAGTCAAATTTTGACAACTTTTATCGACTTTATCGAAATAAGGAACCAAATCTCGATAAAATCGATAAAATTTGACACCATTTGACATAATGAAAACCAGCCTTTAGGGTTCGAAATTATGGAACTATCGAGTTTATCGAACTATGCATTCGTATTTCGATGCCTACTTTTCCCCACAATGATTTTTTCTGATTTTATTTTCACCTTGGCTAGCGCGGTTGGCAGGGAGAATTGTGATATGATTTCGAAGGCGATGGTGAAAAATCGTATGCAAAACATTTGTGTACGTGTAGGGTTGCATTTCAATGTGTGAGTGTTCAGATCAGACCTGAGTATACGATGAGTTGTCACTGACCACAGAGATTACTAGTCTAGTAGGGTATAAATGTCCGGTAGGGTATTTTGAAGTTCGAACACTGCTTCCCGCGCTTTTGCGATGGACTACAACCACTACAACTGTGAAAGTGGTAACACTGACAGCGCTACAGTGAATATTTTTCTTGGATTTTTCGCTTTTACGTGCATTTTTTGATTTTCAAAACAAAACCTAGCTCAAAAGATTAAGCACAACAAGAAAACAAAGTCTATAACAAGCTCAGCTCAAAAAAGTGCCAGCTAGTGACATAGTTAAACCAATTACATTTGTCCATGGACTACATTTAAGTTCAGTGACCCTGTCACGCTGACCCAAAAAAGGCGAAATACCTGTAGCGGAAGCAATAGAACAAGACCAACAAGAGGAAGACACTCGAGAACCAACAGCAACAAAATATACACATGCAATATTTCCAAAGTACCCGTGTTTGTCAGGAATTCTTTGATACGCCAAACACGCCACTTATTGGGTCATTCTCTATGTTTGTGCTATTCTTTTACATCAAATTGCTTTACATCTTGGTTGTTTTGTACATTTCATTGCATTGCATCAATACGATTGGCGACTAATACGCACTGCCGCCGCTGATAGGTGTTCGACGTGACGTCGCCGTAAATGAGGAAAGAAGAAGGGTGCAGTGAGTTGGGAGGTTCATACAATAATAGCAATGTATCATTTTATGGCAACATGTGCGCCAGAGCCTTTGGAGTTATCGGAAAGCGTGCATATTCCAGGACATATACGACAATATCTGCGGGATTTCCAAGTGGACACCTTGCATTTTCTACATAAACATTTGGCCAATCGCGATTTTTGCATATTGAACGATGAGAGTGGTTTGGGAAAATGTGTGTCAACGGCAGTTTATCTTGGCGCCATAGCAAAAAATCAGCGTACGCTTATTGTGGTACAAAACGATGATGAGTTGGTGACGGGTTGGCAATTTCATTTTGAGGTGCTTACGAATTTGTCTGTTGGAGTTTTGGCAGCGAATACTAGTAAGTAAAACTGGCATATAAATTCATGCTTATGTATTTAAATTAGCGCATATCACATGAAACATTCATCATGAATCGCTTTGCTGCGTTGACCTTTGAATATTTGCATGCATATGTATGTATATTTTCATTATCACTGCATTCTAAGCTGCCGATTGCCCTAAGTGCACATTATGTGGGTATTCTATATTTACAATTAGACGATAAGCATCGATTAAATAGTGGGTTAGAGGCTTAAAATATAATCGACGTAGTCGCCTGCTTAAAAAGCAACGGCACTAGATCTCCTTCCGAAGATCTTCATAAAACTCTTCTAACGGACGTTCAAGGAAACGAGGAGTCTCAAAAGAATTGGACCATACCGAAATGGATGTTGGAAGAGTATATTCAATTGAACAGTTAAAGAGATGTAAATTATCATGAGGAGGCACATCACATGAAGGGTGGTGTCGTTGAATCTTAATAAGCAAGATGTCAACCTATTACAATATCCAGATCGAAGTTGAGCCAGAGTGACTTGAGTCTCGCTTTCTTTCCCAGCCACTCCAGGATGTGGTCGACTGTTTAGAACCGGGTACATAGCTGAGACCTGAAAAAGGTGCCAGCCGACTGAGTTTGAATGTTGGTTAAAGCCCGCTTATTCTCCGCCGTTCATACGGTAAAGTGAAGTGAAGCCGGATCTCGTCATAGTGCTTACGGAGATGTTTCCTTATGTCCCTAGGGAGCGGTCTGTGTTCAAAAGTTGACGGGTATCCGGGGTTGTGACATTCCTGAAGAAAGTGTCTAACATTGGGCATTTTAGCCTCTTGATGAAGATAAAACTCAGGAAACATGAGGAGACATCCCGTATCACATCTGAGTGTCGGGATCAATGTTGCATCGATATAGACTTCACTTGTGCTGTCCATTTTTGCACATTCTTGCTTCTGGCAAGTGAGCGAAGATATCTTTACATTTCTTCTATATATCTTCAATAATCAAAACCTACACTTGTTTGCTCTCTTTTTTAAGGCAGTTTAGATCCACTTCCCAACATTATCATTGCTAAATGGGCTACACTACGTACAAACAACGATATAAGCAAATATAACTTTGACTATATAATCGTCGATAATCGTGGCGAAATGATGAACAATAACTTTTGTATGTCTATGCTTTTGAGCAATTATGAAAATAAGGTCAATTTGATACTATCAAGTGCTGACGTGGCGGTGAGTTATAAACCAATTATTTAAACTAAAAAATTTATAACTTCTTCGTTCACTTTATAGGCCGAATTGAAATTGCTGCATAATTGTCTGCGTTTGGGTGGCCATCTGGAGCATCAGTACGAACAGTTTAAAATCTTCGAAGCCAAATACAAGCTGCCCAGTTCCAAAGATGTACTTAATAAGACAGCTGATTTGGAGCAATATTTCTTGAAACGTGAAATGATAAGTGATTATTGCAAGTGAGTATACAATTGAAGGGCTGATAGGATAAGGAAACGCAAGTAAAAAAGAAATTTATATATCGCACACCTAGATCTAAAGGGAGTCAACTAAAAAATCCGAAGTTTTGAAGCTATACATACTACTACGCTCTCCAATTTAATACCCATTGATCTGTATACTCGATTAACAAGTAGCTCCACTACTCACCGAGAGAAGGGTTGTTAAAAATTTAAAATGCCATAGGAGCATATGGGAGAGGCAGCCAGTTTTTCCAGTTTTTTGAACATTGTGATTTTTTGAGTTTATCGCTGTTGAGGGGTAAAAAAATAATTGTAGATACAGTTAAAGGTTAACATATCTTTTTTTTCTATGAAAGGTAGCGAAATTATTATAATTGTGTTATTTTTAATTGAAAAAGAAAAATGTTCATTAAAAGGTAGACAAATCGATGTTTCACCTAGTTGCCCTGCGGGTTAGGGGTTTAGAATATGCCCGAGGTAGGCATACCGGTCGTAAGAGGCGACTAATATGCACATAGGTAATGACGTGCTACTCGATGGTTGATCTACGGATATGATTCCTCTCACCTCTCATTACCCATCTTCTTCTTCCTCACGGATGGAGGGATGACATGACCTAGAAGGTTCCACTGGTCATACCAAATCGCTACCACGACAGTGGGGCAGTACCGCAAGGAAGTACCGGAACGTGCCGGATTCATCCGGTAAAGGACTGTGAACACCCGTACAACGCCTGTCTGGTCTGTCACGTAACTTTTTATAAGTGGATCTTCCGACTAGACAGGGCAAAGTATAGGTACAACAACAACAACAATATTCTCGACTCGAGAATTGCCTTGATTTCAAACCAAAAATGTATCTAACTTCTTAACTAAAGTTCTGTATTTGCTGGTAACATTGGCTCTGCAAATTTTAACACGTCGCACTGTCGTGGTAGCGATTTGGTATGACCAGTGGAACGTTCTA
>CAXKVI010000001.1:118800368-119053097 GCA_964058755.1 Campiglossa producta
GTAGCAATTTTTGATTGGCTTGAATTCGCCTAGACCTTTTTTTCTTGATCATTACCAACACCTAGAGCAAAACCTGTGTGTCCATCCCATCCAACTAGAAGAGTCTACAAGGCGCTCCGTTCCGACTCGGAGAAACACTCCCTGAAAGGACTCTGCTGACTTCTCTTTTCAAATCCGTAGACGCTTCAATTAGGATTCCTTTCCTCTACTTTTAAGCGCTCTGTATTTTGTTGGATTTGATTCGTAAAGGCATTTCCTAGCTAGGAAGTCCGATAATTTTATACCCGCTTGACAGATCTTCCGTTGTTGTTGTTTGTAACGAAATGTTTCCCTACCTAGAATTAACGCTTATTGCCCCTAAATTGCCACCTTTTAATAGGATTCCAAGAAAACAAACAGTTTCAATATCATTAGGCCAGAGAGTGAATGGTGTTAAAGAGTATGCTTCGAGGAGCGAGTGAATAAGTGGTTAGCGTCGTGAGGAGAAGAACCACATACAGCGAAACATTTTGGAACTTCGGGATTCAGTCTGGATAAGTTTCGCATATTACATTACCCAGACCCGAGTTGAACGAGAGTGCCTCCGGTCTCTCTTGGACGATCATGTCCCTCTGCAGCCAGCGGTGGTACTTGGAATTTTTTCTATTTTAATTTCATTTTTTTCAGTGACATAAACAACCGTCATTAGTTTTTAAATTTGAAAACTAGTTAAACTAACGCATAAAGTAGTTATAACCCATTATGTAGCTATAACTAACCCATCAATTAGTTATGATTAACTCATAAATTAGTTATAACAACCCCATAAACTAGTTATAACTAACCCATCAGGACTAACCCATCAACTAGTTATAGCTAACCTACAAGGTAATTAACCCATCAAGTAGTTATAACCCATCAAGTAGTTATAACTAACTCATAAAGTATTTATAACAAACCCATAAACTAGTTATAACTAACCCATCAAGAAGTTATAACTAAACTATAATTATACAAGTATTAATGATGAATGATGATGAGAAACTGTTGCGTTTATTAAAAAAAAAATGTTAATAAAAATTAATTAATTTTCGCCTGCGGCTCTTTTCCTTTACCAAGAAACCTGTAATGTTTGGTTTATTAGAAAAAAAAGAAAATTAGAAGAAAAAAAATTGTTAATAAAAAATCGCGCTTTTCCATAACCAAGAAACCTGTGGTGTTTAAAAAAAAATATTTTTTTAAGTTTTTATGAAAAATCGCGCGATTTATTTGAAAAATTTGTTTGCGGCGCGGTTCCATAACCGAGAAAAGGAAATTTTTTTTTAATCACGACGCTTTTGCAAATAATAAAACAGCATTTTTCATTCAGTACAAAAAAGGCACTGGCGCTTTCAATCTATTGTATGTAGAATGTGTTCATTGCAATATTGAAATTCAGTAATGTATACTAAAAAGTACAATTTGTAATTAGGTTATTTTCAACTGAGATTTTATTGTACTGGGTCCATTCCCCCATTTTAATGTAATTTATGGACGCCCCTTAAGAAATGTATGTGTTCATTAACACATGTCTGGCAACACCTGTTACTCGCTATACACGGCCGAAGCCAGAGGCACGCTTGGGTGAGCTGAGCTCACCCAAAAATTGGTCGAGCTCACCTTAAAATTTTATTGAAATATTTCCAAATATTTCCTACTAGAATCGATTTGAAAAAAATGATTACAGTTCAAAATTTGGTTGCATTTAATAAAATGTTGCCATTGATCAGTGTTCATGCATGCTAACGCAAACATATACTTTTGAAACGATTAAATTTTATTTTATGAATGCCCAAAACTAATATTAAAAAATACTACCCGTTCAATTTATATAAAAGCCATTTATAAATCGCCTCAGATACAAAATGAAATTATCAACATTATTACAAATTGTCTTCGTGAATTAATTGTCATAGAGCTAAATGAATCTTCATATTTAACACTAATGGCAGATAGTTCAACAGACAGAAGTGGTAACGAGATATTTTCGATTGCATTTAGATACATTGTTGATGGAAAACCAACCGAAACACTACTTTATTTCGAAAAAGCTGATGATATCACAGCCAAAGGATTCTGGCAACTGATCATCGATCGCTTGCAAGTGTTTGCAGTGGATTGCAAAAAGATTGTGAGCCAGTGTTTTGATGGAGCAACGGTAATGAGTGGTCGGTTGGGCAGTTTACAAGCTTTGCATTAATCATCGCCTTCATCTTGTCGTTGTAGAAATCGTGAAAAATAATTCTGAATCCCGACTTTTCTTTGATCAAGTCAAACAACTTAACTTAACTTCGATAAGCTACTCAATTCGTTGATAAAAATAAAGGATGGAGCAGGACATGATCTTGGTGCCGACGATATGCGTTTAGGTGTTGGATGTTCCGAATTTCTAGGCTCAGCTAAAAAAAACTTGACGACGTTGAATATGCGCCGGTTCCGAGACCGTTAAGAATTCGACGTCGATCCCATCTACTAAGCGAATCCGTGAGCGTGATATTGATGAACATTCTTCATTAAAGCGCATTTATTTCGAAATAATTGACTCGATTATTTTGGAAATGAATAAACGATTCGAAAAATATAATGATATCCTGAATGCAGTCGAAGCTGCAAACAACTTTTTGGATGAAAATTTCGACTATAGCGCTTTGAAATCATTGGCTGAACTTCAAATAATATTGCCGCTATGAGAAGAGTTTTCTCATTAATGAGAAAAATAAACCTGAATCGAATGACAAAAGTATTCTTCAAATATGGTTTCCCGTCAAAAGTGCATTTTCAACAACGTATTGCCTTTTTGAGGCCATCGAGACATTTGGCGGAAGTACATCAATCACCGAATCATAATTTTCTGCGCTTTCAAGAATAGATACGATTCGGCGTTCAACAATGACCGATCAACGGCTACGAGATCTTTAATTTCTTGCTTTTGAAAAAAAGGGATTGAATTCATTAAAAATGGATGGTATTTTGCGTACACAGTAAAAAGAATAGTCTAAATTTAATACCAATTTGGTGTTTGTATATAAAAACGCCAAAAAGTATTAAATTAATACCATTTTCCTAGAAAGAGTATTATTTTGGTATTATTTTAAGACCATTTGGACTAATTTAATTGCCAAAATTGAGAGAGAGAGCGATTTAGTATAATTTTGGTATTATTTTAAAACCATAACTTCAAATTTAATTTCCAAACTTTAGGTATTAAATTAAAAAAAAAAGTAGTCTTTCATTTTTTACTGTGTAAATTTGCCAACAAAAATTGGAAAATACAACTTTATTAAGTTTAATATGCATTTTTGAAGTAAGTTGATATGTATTCATTCGATTTACGACTTCATCAATAACAAGTAAGGAAGTCTAAGTTCGGGTGAACCGAACATTATATACCCAGCGGTAATTTTCGGAACGAGATAACAAAGATATAGGCCCTAGGAGGATTTACCTAAAGTTTTTACTATTTTAGCTATTTACCTTACCGAATTATGTGAATTTATGTGATTTTCGAAATTTTCCATATCGAAAGTGGGCGTGGTCGGGAAGAGATCTCGTCCATCACCTATATTGCTAGTATATGTTGGGCCAAATTTCATGAGTCTGAATTAAAAAGTTTAAAAGTTTTGACCAGTCGAATATTCCAAATGCCTCCCTTAAAGGTGGGCGTTGCCACACCCACATCTAAACATTTATCAAAAATCATAATAGATTGATTGAAGGGGTTCATCCTACCAACCTATATCATTTTAGCCATTTTCGTTACCGAATTATGTCAATTTATTAGATTTTCGAAATGTTCCATATCGAAAATGGGCGTGGTCGGAAATCGATTTCGTCCAATTACATCAGGTATGCTCCCTATTATGCTAGTATACCTTGTACCAATTTCATCGTTCTACCGTAATCAGTTTAAAAGTTATGACCCGTGAAATTTACAAATATGCCTCCCTGAAAAGTGGGCGATGCCACGCCTACTTTTAAAAATTTATCAAATCATAATAGAATGACTAGGAGGTTCATCCTACCAAACTATATCATTTTAGCCATTTCCGTTACCGAAGTATGTCAATTTATGTGATTTTCGAAATTTTCGATATCGAAAGTGGGCGTGATTGGATTTTTTCCGGTTTCATCAGGTATACTCCCAACGATACTAGTATGCTTTGTGCCAAATTCCATCGCTCTATCGTAATCAGTTTAAAAGTTACGCCCAGTCGAATTTTCAAAAATGCCCCCCTTAAAAGTGGGCGGTGCCACGCCCACTATAAATTTTTTTTAAAAAAGTCCTAAAAGAATGACCAGGGGGATTCACCAATAAAATTATGTCATTTTAGCCATTTCCGTTACCGAATTATGTCAATTTAGGTGATTTTAGAAATTTTCGATATCGAAATTGGGGGTGGTTGGAGGGCGATTTTATCCCTTTTCATTAGGTATTATCCCAACGATACTAGTGTGCTTTGTGCCAAATTCCATCGCTCTATCGTAATCAGTTTAAAAGTTACGCCTAGACGAATTTTCAAAAATGCCCCCCTTAAAAGTGGGCGGTGCCACGCCCACTATAAAATTTTTTTTAAAAAATCATAAAAGAATGACCAGGGGGATTCACCAATAAGATTATATCATTTTAGCCATTTCCGTTACCGAATTATGTCAATTTAGGTGATTTTAGAAATTTTCGATATCGAAAGTGGGCGTGGTTGGAGGGCGATTTTATCCAATTTCATCAGGTATACTCCCAACGATACTAGTATGTTTTGTGCCAAATTCCATCGTTCTATCGTAATCAGTTTAAAAGTTACGCCCAGTCGAATTTTCAAAAATGCCCCCCCTTAAAAGTGGGCGGTACCACTCCCACTATAAAATTTTTTTGGAAAAATCATAAAAGAATGACCAGGAGGGTTCATCTATAAAATTATATCATTTTAGCCATTTCAGCTGCCGAGATATGCCAATTTGTGTGATTTTGGAAATTTTCGATATCGAAAAAGGGGGCGTGGTTATCATCCGCTTTCGCCCATTTTCAATAGCAACCTACCTTGGCCAGAAAATAACCTGTATACAAAATTTCATGCAAATATCTCAATTTTTACTCAAGTTATCGTGTACACGGACGGACAGACGGACGGACATGCCTTAATCAACTCCTCTTTTAATCCTAAGAACTTTCATATGTGGAACTCTATATCTATCTCGATTATTTTGTGGCGTTACAAACAACTGTTATGTGAACAAAATTAATATACCCTTGTACTAGTACTAGTACGCTTGGTATAAAAAAGGTGCCTTGTAATATCAGCTGTTACGACTTTTACTAGAAAAAATTTCAGCTCACTCGAAATTGGTCGAGCTCACCCAAATGTTCACTGCTGGCTACGGCCGTGTCGCTATAGCTCAAGTTGTTGGTTTGTTATATGTACCATTGTTTGTTACGTGTTGTGTTGGTTTTATGTGCTGTGTTTTTTATATATGTACATAATATGTATAATATATAATATTATGAACAAAATGTGCAGTGAACAAGTAAAAAAAGGTAAAAAAACTAAGTGCAGTGAAAAAACAATAACATAGTTTGTTCGTGAATATAACCAAAAGTTACTACTCGCTGTGAACACAACCATATCAATGGCATTGTTGTTGCCAAGTCATGACGGGTTTTTAAAATAATGTTTTATTTTGGTTATTCACATCAAGGGCGTTCCAGTTAACGTGTCCGCACACGGTACGAATCGTCATAGACGCGTATTAGACGCTACATTCGATTTTTGAGCTGCACACGAATCGGCAGCTGCACGAAAGTGGCGAAGTATGAAAGCTACATGCAGCTCAGCGTATGACAATGCTGGTCGCCAGGCGTCTCACGCTTAGAAAAGAGGAAGAAGAAGCGTTTGTTTACATTTTTCATTTTCGACTTTTGTGTGCCGTGGCTTTGCTTTCTTTTTTCAAATAAAATTAATTGTTTCTTTTGAAAAAAAAATAAAAATAAAAAATGTTTACAATCGGAAGAAATATGTGTTAGTAATGTGCGGAAAATGTATTAATTAGTTAAAACGCCAATTCTGACAGTTCGTTGTGTACTTTTTTCTGCAGCGTCGTGTACAGATCTTGAGACGCAGGGAAGTTCGTGCTCAGTGAAATGACAGGTACGCGTCTATGACGATGCGCCTCGTCTGCGGACTGCCTTACTTGACCTGGGTCGTATCACGGTCAAAATTTAACTGGAACGATGCGGGTCAAATGCATGAGAGTTGGCAGCACTAAAACAAATCAGCTGTTTTGTTGTGAAGAAAAAGAAAAATAATAAACAAACATTTTGAATTGTGGTTGAAAATGCTTTCGGGTTACTTAAAACCAGATTTCGACGATTGATGCCTTTCAATGAAAATATTGATTTGAGGTCAGTGGTCAACACAATTATTGCGGATGTATTCTTCATTATATTTGCTGCTTAGAGCATGACAGCATTGAAGATGAGACGTTAATACAAGAGAGGATTCAGAATAGTGGACAAGACAACGATATTTCATCTGGGAATCGACGGGATGTAATATTTCAGCAACTTATATTCAAATGTTATCAATTTGTCATAATATGTACCTAAATTTTAAGTATTTTTGATTTCCTGTAAAACCTATAACTTTTGAAATAAATATGCGAATGCAATTTTTTATAGTTCATTAATTAAAACAACTTTGTTTTTATTTGAATTAGTGAAGACAAAAAAATTGTGTTACATAAAGACTACAAGACATCTTCAACAGAAATATTTCTTGAAATTATTTGATAAATATGAAATGAAAAAAAAAATTACTCAGACTGCATGATTTCTTAAAACTATTCTAGTTACACAAAATAACACAAATTTATTATTAACACAATGATGGACTGTATAATTAAAGTTGTAATTTGAACACTTTATTTAGAAAACTAGACTATACAGGTTGAATGATGGTGAAAAAAGAGATCGACAAAACCGGAAAAAATATTATATTTACTTTTGCTATTATTTTGACAATCAGCTGATGAGTGGATGATATGAACTTAGTGTTTCGAGCGCCACCTGTTGTAGTAATAACGAAACCACCTATGTGGTAATGCCATATGAACGAATTAAAAATGACTCCATTTCTTATCATACCGCCCCCCCTGAACGACGTTCAGAATAGAGGTAGGACTGCAAGTTTCACAATGGGACGCTTGTATATTCCTCGTGCAGTTCGCACCGTAACCACGCGAACCTTATCGTCTGAGCCAGTATGTATTTCAGTTACGCGACCCAGCAGCCATTTAGTGGGTGGTAAGTTCGGCTCCTTCATTACAACAAGTGTTCCCACTGCAATGTTTTGCTTTGCAATCTGCCATTTGTTACGAGTTTGCAATGATGCGATGTATTCCTGATGCCAACGGTTCCAAAATCCTTGCACCATCGCTTGCAGCCGCGCCCAACGTTGCAATCTGTTAATGTTCACGTCCAAAAGGGATGGCTCAGGGACGGATGTGTGTGGTTCTTCAATTAGAAAGTGAGCTGGTGTGAGTGGGTCGAGGCTGGTGTCGCTTAATGGGCATAGCGGACGTGAATTCAATATGCTCTCGATTTGTGAAAGTATTGTGGAATACTCCTCGAACGTTAGAGTGCTGTCACCCACCACTCGTCTTAAATGCAGCTTGATTGATTTAACATTCGACTCCCACAAGCCCCCGAAGTGGGGAGCAGAAGGGGGTATAAAATGCCATGTTATGTTTTGACTGGACATGAAATCAGCCAGCGTTTCGTCCTGATAATGAGCAATCGCTAGCTGGCGCATTTCGTCGAGCTTCTTCTTAGCGCCTTGAAAGGTGGTACCGTTATCTGAATACAGGTCTGTGATGGGACCTCGTCGTGACCAAAACCTCTTAAAGGCAGCTGTGAACGTTTGAGTTGTAAGATCGCTAACCACTTCAAGATGCAGCGCCTTTGTCGACAAACACACGAAAATAGCGAACCAGGCCTTTCCTATCTTGGGTGTTCAGGCGTTTGATAATTTTATAGCTACAGGCCCAGCATAATCCAACCCAGTGTGAAGAAAGGGGCGAAGTGGCTGTACGCGAGGCACTGGTAAGTGAGCTATCATTTGCGAACTTGTGGCACGGCGTTGTATGAAGCAAGGCTTGCAACGAAATACAATTTTTCTGACTAAGTTACGAGCGCCTAAAACCCAGTACTGCTGGCGCGCAATATGGAACGTTGCATCTACACCAGTGTGTAGATTATTGGCATGTATATGTCGTAGGAGAAGTGTGGCTACTGAAGACTCCTTAGGTATCAATATGGGATGTTTTGCGTTGTAGTTAAGGGATGAGTTCTCGAGCCGCCCCCCAACTCGTATTAGCCCATGCTCGTCGATGAACGGTGTGAAACGCAAAAGTTTAGATTTGGCCTGAAGCTCACCTCCGCTCCTTAATATTTCGTACTCGGACGAAAATAACCTTTTTTGTTCATACTGCAAAATAACATTTCGCGCCGTCTGCAACTCGTTTGATGTTAAAAAGTTTGTTGGTGTAAACCCAGATATATTGGATCTATGACGAGAACGATTAGTAAATCTTAAAACAAAGCATATTACCCTTAAAAGACGGGACCACGAAGACATTTTATTAATAACGACATCCAAAACAGTATCCTCGCGCTGCACGTGATGAATTACTTGGACCTTGCATTTCTTCTCAGAAAGAGCAGCCGATTTGTTAGACAGAGATAACTTTTCTTTGACTGGTGGCCAAGCTGATTGAGGTTTGGTTAGCCAAAGTGGTCCATTCCACCAGAGTTGATGCTCCGCAAGCTTGGAGGGAACTAGTCCTCGAGAGGCACAATCTGCAGGGTTGTCCTCGGTGCTAACATGCTGCCAACAGCTGCGCGGACACACCTCCAATATTTCCGCTGTTCGATTGCAAACGTATGTGTTCCAATTTCGGGGAGGTGCTGATAGCCAGTGTAGAACTATTTCCGAATCAGACCAGCAAAATGTATTTGCGATTGGAATTGTCAAAGAAGACTTGATCAAGGTCAACAACTTGACCAAAAGATGTGCGGCATTCAGTTCCAAGCGAGGAATTGAAACTGGTTTTATCGGCGCAACGCGTGTCTTGGCTGCGAGTAAAGTCACCATGAAACCGCTCTCCCTTTTGACCCGGCTGTAAACCACCGCTCTATAAGCCAGCTCTGACGCATCGGCAAAGCCGTGTATTTCGATTGCCTGAAACGGTGAAGCGATGTACCGAGGGATTCGAATGCCCGAAAGATGTGGCAGCGATGTGCAAAATGTTTGCCAACGCACACAAAAGTGGTCCGGTAGTGGCTCGTCCCACTCGATCGCACTAAGCCAACTTTCTTGGAACAATATTTTGAGCAGCACATTAGCAGGTGCAAATAGGCCAAGAGGATCATAGATCTTGGATAGTTCAGACAGTAGAACTCTTTTTGTTGGTTGTCCAATATTCTCGCTCCCGTTGAACTTAGTGAACAGTACGTCATCGCAAGGATTCCATTGTTGCCCCAAAATCTTGACTGAGGAAGCTGAGGCATCTGTTTGACCAAATAAATCTACAGGTTTATATTCGCAGAGATCTGGCCCTAAAGACTCTAATAAAGGCCAACAATTAGAACTCCATTTACGCAGAACGAACCTTGCTTTAGATAGGAGTTCAGTGAGCTCATTCTTAAGTACGAAAAGCTCCTCGACAGAATCGCATCCGGTTGGAATATCGTCCACGTAGGCATCGGTGGAAAGAGCACGTGCTGCACGTGGGTAAGTCATTTGGTAGTCATCGGCCAGCTGTTTCAACACTCTTACCGCCAGAAACGGCGACGGTGCCAACCCATATGTTACAGTAAGTAGTCGATAATGTGAAATAGCTGAGTTTTCATCGGTGCGCCAAACAATGCGCTGATAGTTCGTATGTTCGGCAGCGACCTGTATACCGCTGAACATTTTCTCGATGTCGGCGCAAAATACATAACAGTGCTGGCGAAATCGTAGGAAAACCCCAATCAAGTCACGCTGTATTGGCGGCCCAACTTGTAAGCGGTCATTAAGTGACACCCCAGTGGTGTCTTTGCCAGATCCATCAAATACAACCCGGCATTTTGTGGAAGAGCTCTCTGGTTTAAGTACAGCATGATGTGCCAAGTAAACGCAGGTAGCTGGGTCTTGATTTATTTGCTCCGGAGGGACCTCTTCCATATGTCCGCGGCGTAAATAATCCTCCATAAATTCAGAATACTGTTGCTTTAAGTCCGGAAACTGTCGCAGCTTTCGTTCCAGTGAATCAAGCCGTTTGAGGGCTTGTGGTAGAGTAGACGCCATTGGTGGTGCGTCACTTTTGAATGGGTATTGAACAACGTAAACTCCATCTTTATTGCGCTTATGTGTAGTTACAAAATGTTGCTCAACGGGATCGCTAGCATCGATGACAGCTTTTGACGGTAGAACGCTGTCCATTTCCATAAACGAACGAACTAATGTATCAAGGTCTAAATGGGCGTGATGTGCCAAGGCAGGTGTCATAGCTTCGTCGACAGAATTGTAGGAACCTGCAATGACCCAACCAAAAACAGTATTAAGCGCGATAGGATAATAGTTACCAAAGGATTTTCGTTCTCCAGTGCAAAGGTTCCATAATTGATCCGAGCCAATGATGACATCTATTGTACCAGGTAGACCAAATGACGGATCCGCTAATGGTAGCTGAGTTATCCTCTTCCAAGTATTTGAACTAGTGTTAATCGCTTGCGCTGGAATCGATGACGTTAGTGCACTCATGATAAGCGCTGTGACTTCCACTGAGTTGCTGGATGTGCGCGACAGAAGTTGTAGTGTCGCTCGACCCCTAGTGGTACCAGCACTACTCGTAGCAAGCCCAATAACGGAGATCCGTGCATGTGTACGTGAAGCTCCGATTCGCTGTATAAACGCTTCTGTCGCCAATGTGACTGTAGACCCTGTGTCAAGTAATATGCGGCAGGTGGTTGTATTGCCCCAAGCATCAATCACATTTGCTAAAATAGTTGGTAGAATCGCTTGCGTGTGGCTCTCGCGAGCTGATTCCAAGGTGTGATTGGTCACACCTGCTGAAGATAGTTGAGTAGCCTTAGGTGAAAGCTCATGTTGGCCCACGGTCTCCTTCACTGTAGAGTTGTCAAGTGAAGGTTGTTGCTGCGCACTGTGAACGAGAGTATGATGTTTCGAGCCGCACACTCGGCAGGTAAAAGTTGAAGGGCACTTATTGATCATATGTGCTCGGCTCAAACAGTTGAAGCAAAGTTTGTTAGTTTTTACAAACGATCGGCGAGAATTTGTGTCGAGTGATTTGAACTGAGTGCATGACGAGATGGTATGTGATTGCTTACAATAGCTGCATTGACTAACATTTGCATGGTGAACGGAAGCTTGGCGACGGCCTGTGGAATTTCGCGTTGGCTGACACGATTCAAGCGCATCACACCTCGCAAACAAAAACTTAAAGAAATCATGAATCGTTACATCTTCATTGCTGGACTCCTTACTTTCTGCCCAATCTTGACGCGTATCTGTGTCAAGCTTTGATAATAAAATATGAATAAGCCACGGGTCGCGCTGGTTGCAGTTTAACGCCTCTAACCCACGAATAGCTTCATCAGCTCCATCAACTAGTTTGCGTAACGCGGTTACACTTGAGATAGAAACGTTAGGAAGCGCAAGATAGTTGCTTATAAATGATCGAGCGATCAACGGCTTCTTATCGTAACGTTGTACCAACCGCTCCAATGCCCCTTTGTAATTTTCGTCAGTTATGGCAATATGTTTCACCAAATTTAGTGCTTCACCATCCAAATAAGATTTCAAGTAGTGAAATTTATGACAATTCGACAGATTAGTACGCTTGTCTATCGAACCTAGAAACATGTCATAAAATTGCCTCCAGTCTTCATAATTTCCAGAAAACGTAGGAATCTTAATTTTTTCAAGGTGCAACTCAGTACGGCTACTTGTCTCACGCATTTTTTCCAAAAACTTTGTTTGGCTCTCAACAAGTGTGTCCATGGAGGTTTCAAAAGCGGTTACGTCTGCAGCGGACACTTTGGAGTCCTCTTTTAGCTTACGTAACGCCTTTGCCTCGTACTCTGCCAAGTCTGTGTTCGGGTCGATGTAATCTGGTTCATCCTTGTATGTGCAAAGGCCTTCGCTTAATTCAATAAATCGCTCATAATTTGCGTTTAGCCTTGATAAGCGATACTCCACAGTTTCGGCAGAAGTACTTGCCGCTACAACTTCAGCCACTGTTGCATATGCACGAGTTATTTGCGCTTTGCAAAATCCGCGTTGCTGAACCAGACGATTCATGGTAGTAGCTTGACTTCACGTGGAAAAATACAACTAGCAAGCAAATTTACAAATCCGACAAATATTTTCGCTGGTAGACTCAAAGTGTGATCCGGTTTGAAATGACCAAAAATTTATGATTATTAACACAATGATGGACTGTATAATTAAAGTTGTAATTTGAACACTTTATTTAGAAAACTAGACTATACAGGTTGAATGATGGTGAAAAAAGAGATCGACAAAACCGGAAAAAATATTTGCTTTTGCTATTATTTTGACAATCAGCTGATGAGTGGATGATATGAACTTAGTGTTTCGAGCGCCACCTGTTGTAGTAATAACGAAACCACCTATGTGGTAATGCCATATGAACGAATTAAAAATGACTCCATTTCTTATCAGACTTCATTGTTTCTTAAAACTATTCTATATGTACGCAAAATTTCAATAATATCTCAGACTTCATTGTTTCTTAAAACTATTAAATATATACACGTAAAATTTCTATAAAACCTCAGACTTCATTGTTTCATAAACTATTCTAAAAACACAAAATTAAACTGGAACTTAAATTTTTCATAAAAACATCATCACCAAAAAAATATCACATATTTACATTAAAAAAAAAATTTACATTTTGGAGAAAATCACGAATTGAGTGACTCCCTTAAAGCCTTTAGCATAGCCATTTTCTCTTCATGGCGTTTCTGCTTAAGATGCTGCGCCTCTTCCATCTTCTCAAGCTTTTTTTATGTATTCCTCCAGCAGTTTGAGTTTTTTATCAGCGGCTGATTTTTTTAATTGCAGCTTCATTTCAGCTATTTTTTGCTTGTGATTGGGACGCGATTCGGCGCTTTTGATGGCTGCAAGCTGCTGCGGCTGTTCTTCTGTGGGGGTTTCACTCTGCTTCAACGGTTGTCCATACAAATTTATAAAGTGGTTGTTAGATATAATTGGACTATCCCCAAATATTTCGTCTATTAGATATGCGTATGGAGCATTGCATGGATTAGCGCCAGTTCTTTTGTTGTTATCGGAGCTTTGTTTGTATGCCCTAACTAGATTTTACAATTTGTTAGTAAGCATATCAATAGTCGTGAGTTGGTTCTGTAATGTAGACAAAAAGAAAAATTAATTAGCAATTAAAATATATAGTAGTTCATTCATAAATATATTAAACTTACCAAGACATTTTGGCTTTTCAAATCAAGCAGCACATTCTGCATTGCAAATTTTTTCTTGCGTGTATGGACAAATTCATCCTTTCTTGCAATGTAAGCACTGAGGAGCGCCCTCGTCTCTTCTGGGGGGTTGACTTTCCAATAATGTACGGTCCCGATTTCTTTCATTTTTTGTGGACAGGTCGGCGGTTTATATTTTTTAAGAAAATTGCATTTAAAGTTGCAATTTCACTAATACAAAATTACTCATTTAACTAGATTTCCCTAAAATTACACACATAATATTCTTTTTAAATTTAAGAACATGGCTTCTTTTATCACCCGCACTGCTTTTTTTTTATTTCAAAGGCGAGTAAATAGCATAAATCCCGAAAATTATTATCTTAAAAAAAAACCGACATCGCCGGAATCACTAGGCAACAACAATGCCTTTATATTACTTGCAGTTACAGCGAGTTGCAACTGCTGAAGTGAATACATGAATAAACAAAATATGTGCATATGTGTATTCACATTTCACATTTTTCTTTAGTATATTTGGTTTTATAATACTGTTTATTTCACAATTACAACTTTTATTTATTTTACACAGCTAAAGAGCCTCGTAGCGAGAGCTCAACTTGCACTAATTGTTCCTCGTTCATATGTTTATCGAGTACGATTAAAAAGGCATTGCCAGATCTTCATAAAACGTTTATTGTACAAAACCGAATTATCGCCGTATTTTTTATGACTTCTTATAACTTTAGGAAATATTATAAAAATTATACAAGCATTTATGTAAAATCCCCTTTGTGTTAATACCTATAACTGATAATACAATTCGCACTTCTTGCTAAAGCCTGGTTTTCATTAGGTCAAATTTTGACCAATTCTATCGACTTTATCGAAATAAGCAACCAATTCTCGATAAAGTCGATGAAATTTGACACTATTTGACCTAATGAAAACTAGCCTTAACTGTATGCATTTAGTTATTATTTGTTACATACTCTCTGAGACTAGCGCCACTGGATATTTTCTTTAGTTAGAGCTGTTGAAACTAACGGGACTTTTGCTTTCTCGTTTTAAAAATTTTATGCAGTGTTTAACAAGTTATATTGTTAAAAATTATTCATTTAAAATGACTCAAACCGAATCAGGTAATTTGTATCTCTTAAACTTCTACAATATACTGTCTTACATGGAAGAAGTGGTAACTAACAAACAATTATGTACCAAAAAACGATAAAGTAATAATAAAACTAACCCAAAGGTTTATAAAATAAAAGCTGCTCTTTTAGGTTTCATTAACCCACACTAGTTATGACTAACGAATAAAGTAGCTAGAGGTGTTTATTATGAGAGTGTGCCACTTTCGGATAACAATAACCTATGAAGTAGTCATAACTAACAGTCAATAAATTATAAGAAAAAAATTTCCATTAATTACCATAAAAATAAAGAAAATTTGGAAGAAAAATCACGCGATTTACAATCGAAAGCACTATCACTAACTAACCCATGAAGTCATTGTGTATCAATAACAAGTGTGAACTCTTCTTTTGACAACACACTTTAAAATGTCGGTTTGTTTACATCCTGCACATATTAAAATGTCGCCAGCACCGAATAACAGAAAAGCAATGGCGTTGTTTAACATCCTGCACACGTCAACATGGCGGTCTCCTATCTTTTACCTAATGGTAGAAAGAGATGGGAAGATGGAAAGAAGTGAGACAAAAAAGGAAATTAAAAACAGGTGACTAAACTCACTTTGAAATTTTCACGCCTATGCCTATGATATCACACTTGTTATTAACCACAATCTCAAACAGGTGTTAAACTCATTTTGGAATTTTGACGTCTATGCAGAAGAGTTTACACTTTGTATTGATACACTATGCATGAAGTAGTTATAACTAACAAATCAAGTAGTTATAGATAACTAACCCATCAAGTAGTTATTTCTAACTCGTAAAGTAGTTATAATTAACCCATAAGTAGTTATAACTAACCTCTAAAGTAGCTATAACTAACACATAAAGTAGTTCTAACTAACCTATAATTATAATTAATGATGAATGATGATGAGAAACTGTTGCGTTTATTAAAAAAAAGATTTTCCCCTGCGGCGCTTTTTCTATAACCGAGAAACCGGGGTGCTGTCGACCGTTAGACTGATAGCGGTAATATCACCATTGGTGTAGTTAGGTAGGAGAAAGGAGTTCAACTCAGACTTGACCAAAATACACGTTCTAACTTTGCTCTCCTCGCTGGCTCGAATGAGCTTGAAGCCCTTAGTCCCCAATTCGCAGATTCTCGAGCTATTGACCCAGGGTTCTTGGATGACGACCACATCCACGTCGCCTTTAGAAAGACGACTACTTAAAGCAGCCGAAGCCACTTTAGATTTGTGTAGATTAATCTGAAGCAACCAACATGAGAGCGCACAGACTTCCCTGCCGTCCCCATATCGTCGAGGTTTGCCCCATCCCGGAGGCTGCCTATCAACGACGAGTTGTTCCGATTAACTGCCCGATATGGCGTTGCAGGAGTCCTGCTGCCTGTAGCGTTAGATGTTAATCGCTCAGCGTTGGCTGCTACCACCGTGACGTCGAGGACTTCCTCATCCTGTAGGCTGTCCTCCATCTCCGAGTTGTTTACAGCACTATCGCCAAGGGACGTGGCGGATAGCATGCTTTCCCCATCGGAATCCTCCGCTTCCTCTTCTGGTAATTCGTTTTCCGGTTCCACCGGAGCAGCCGAGAAGGCAGCGCGCTGAGCATCACCACGATATACGTGGATAACGATCTGGCCTACGCTGTAGTGTACTAGGCCATTGCACCTTTTGAGGGGCGCGATTGACTCTTTATTCATGGTGAACACCACCTGTCTGTCGGGCCCTACCGCATCCCCGACCAGATTGACACTCCAGTCATGCGTTGGGAGGGACGGATTCATTAGCCGTATAATCCCGAGAATTCTGCCGGGTTCGTCAGGGATGGCCGGAATCCACGCCCTTGCCCTTGGACGAGCTGGAATGTCCTTCCAGTCGACGACCTCTATCTTTGCGCCCTTGTAGACTTCACCCAGTTTACCAGCTGCTGCCTCGTACAGTGCTACGGTTTTTGCATCCTCGCATGCAAGTAATTTAATTTGACCCTGGTGCCAACCCGCATCCGTTACTCGCGCCGAACTACCCGGAAACTCCGGAGCAACGTTGAGAAGAATGTTGCCGAGTTCATTTCGCACGTAACGCCACCGGTCCTTGGGGATAGCCAAAGCAAAGCTTAGTTTGCCCGCTCCAGGGGTATTCTGATGCCGCTTGGGAGGGGGAATTAACTCCAGGTCCGATCTCTGGCGCTTGAAAGGGTTAACTTTTAACCTCTTTGGCATGTAAGAATTTTGGAAATCCGGTATCACAGCTTTCGCTAGCTCTACCGATTTACTGGAATTCGGCGACAGCGATTCCTGCGGTACCCCTTCATACCTCTTCAGGATCTTTGCAGCCAATCTTTTCTCGTGGTATGTGAAGCGGCGGGGAGATGTCTCCCGGGAGTGCGGACCCGTAGTTGCCATTGCGGTTGCTCTCCTTGCCGACATCTCAGTTCCTTCTCCTTCGAAGCTCCGAGGCCAGGTCGTGAGACCGCTGCCACAGACGTAAAGATACTGGTTTTCATATCAGCGGTTGATGGGAGTTTAGCATCCGCCGTTGTCCGCTTAGCTGCGTTGGCAACCGCACTGGTGCTAGCTCCCATCAAGTCAATCTTACTCGATAGAGGGTTGGTTGACCGACTCGTAGTTGCCATCGCTGTCTATCTCCCCCTTGATTGTGGAACGGAGGTTGTCCTCCGGCGTTGTTGTTGCTTTCTCGGCTGCTCCTCCATAGCTCTCCTTTGCTGAGGAGTGAAATTTGGGAGATGTCTCCCGGCAGTGCGGACCCGTAGTTGCCATTGCGGTTGCTCTCCTTGCCGACATCTCAGTTCCTTCTCCTTCGAAACTCCGAGGCCAGGTCGTGAGACCGCTGCCACAGACGTAAAGATACTGGTTTTCATATCAGCGGTTGATGGGAGTTTAGCATCCGCCGTTGTCCGCTTAGCTGCGTTGGCAACCGCACTGGTGCTAGCTCCCATCAAGTCAATCTTACTCGATAGAGGGTTGGTTGACCGACTCGTAGTTGCCATCGCTGTCTATCTCCCCCTTGATTGTGGAACGGAGGTTGTCCTCCGGCGTTGTTGTTGCTTTCTCGGCTGCTTCTCCATAGCTCTCCTTTGCTAAGGAGTGAAATTTGGCGTTGTTTGTTTTTTATGTTTTTCGTTTTTATTTGGGTTATTTGAGTTCATCTTGTTCGTACGACCCATCGCCGGACAAGGCCAGCTTAGGGTCAAGGGAAGAGTAGGGGAAAATGTGTGAATTATTCTCTGAGGCGACCCGGTATCAGAGAGGCTCCGTTCAAATACAGCCACGATTTGCCTCCCGGCTGCAAACGTCCAATGGGCACGGTTTCGCATAACACCCTGGATTGGGAGGGGGAAGATCTTTGTCGTCGCGCCAGAGAGGCTAGGCTGCTCTCGTGATGAAGTGCCGTACGGAGCTATGATCACAAGGGCAGCGTAGCCCTGTGGCTATCGACTTAAGCCCTCGTACCGCGGCAAGGTATCCACCCTTCACGAAGGAAACAGATAGCAGATATTTTGACGAAGCCACTTCCAGCTCCACGCTTCAAAGAACTAAGAAGCCAAATGGGTTTGACCGGTTAATGTATATATGATAGTGTATCAATAACAAGTGTGAACTCTTCTTTTGACAACACACATTAAAATGTCGGTTTGTTTACATCCTGCAAATATTAAAATGTCGCCAGCACCGAATAACAGAAAAGCAAATGGCGTTGTTTAACAACCTGCACACATCAACATGGCGGTCTCCTATCTTTTACCTAATGGTAGAAAGAGATGGGAAGATGGAAAGAAGTGAGACAAAAAAGGAAATTAAAAACAGGTGACTAAACTCACTTTGAAATTTTCACGCCTATGCCTATGATATCACACTTGTTATTAACCACAATCTCAAACAGGTGTTAAACTCATTTTGGAATTTTGACGTCTATGCAGAAGAGTTTACACTTTGTATTGATACACTATGCATGAAGTAGTTATAACTAACAAATCAAGTAGTTATAACTAACCCATCAAGTAGTTATTTCTAACTCGTAAAGTAGTTATAATTAACCCATAAGTAGTTATAACTAACCTCTAAAGTAGCTATAACTAACACATAAAGTAGTTCTAACTAACCTATAATTATAATTAATGATGAATGATGATGAGAAACTGTTGCGTTTATTAAAAAAAAGATTTTCCCCTGCGGCGCTTTTTCTATAACCGAGAAACCCCTACTGTTGTGTTAATTAAACGAAAAAGAAAACAAGTTAAACTAACCCATAAAGTAGTTACAATTAACCCATCATGAAGCTATAACTAACCCATCAAGTAGCTATAACTAACTAAAAAAGTAGTTATAACAAACCCATAAACTAGTTATAGCTAACCCATCAGGACTAACCCATCAGAACTAACCCATCAACTAGTTTTGACTAACCCACAAAGTAGTTATAACTAACCCATCAAGTAGTTATAACTAACCCATCATGTGGCTATAACTAACCCATCAAGTAGTTATAACTAACTCATAAAGTAGTTATAACAAAACCATAAACTAGTATAAATAACCCATCAGGACTAACCCATCAACTGGTTCCCTATGTACAGTCACTTCTCAGAGCAGAAAACCCAGGACATCGCCATGGATCTCTGCGCAGTGGAACCACCCGGGGGTTTACCTCGGCCAAGGACTGCCACTTTCAATGTAACCCTGTTTAGTATGTTTTGTCCCATTCCGAAACTATCATCCTCCCCCCTTGCAGCAGGGCTGCAAGATATTCTTTTGTTACGGGCGGGCGTTGAGCCGAACCCCGGACCAAAAGAATGGATATGCAGTGTGTGTGCAAAAAAATATATATTAAACGGTCGCATTCAGTGCAATGCTTCTCGTGTAAGAGATGGCTCCATAAATCTGGATGTTCAGGGCTTAACCTTAACATCCACAGACCCCATACTTTCTTTAGTACTTTCGTGGACCCTTGTTGTTGGCGCCGTCGGGCGTCCCGCGGTAAGCGCCGTTCAAGCGCACCCCTACCGCCACCTTCTAGTAGCAATACTAATAATAATAATAATAATGTCTTAACGACTTGCTGCATTTCTGCTATACCCGCCACACAAATTCCAGACTGTTGCTCGTGCCTTATGGCGTCAACATCACGCGCAGCAGCTCAACACTCTTGCTCCCACCGGAGCAGTTTAGACAAGAGCAACTCCGAGTACCAGTCTCTTTCTGTTTCTACGTCACACCCCCCCCCCCCCCCCCCCCCTCCCGTTTAATTTCTCACGTGAGTCAGGATCAACATCTTCTCGCACCTGTCTCGACGTGTACTGTTTGTCGGCAAAGATTATACACGCTCGCGTCATCGGTCAAATGCAATAACTGCTTAGGCCAATGCCACGTACATCTATGCTCTGGGCTCGCTAACAGGAATCTTTGGACGGATGCGTTTATCGCGCCATGCTGTAACACGCCTCAACCTACGACGCCAGCCAACCCGGTTACACCAGGTCCACAGCTAACTAGGCTGAGGCACAACCTTGGTCTTCGCCTACCAACACCTGGGCGAACACATCCGTCTCTCACGCCTATGGTTAACTCGACATCGACCCCACCGGCGCACTTCCAAATCTTACAGCACAACTGTAACGGATTAACTGGTAAGATCGCAGAGATAACTAATTTGATGACGCAATATGACATAAAACTTGCCGCAATCCAAGAAACCAAGCTCAGTCCAAGGTCGGACCTCATTACCTATGGCGGATATAACATTCACCGGAAAGACCGTTATAGAGTAACAGGAGGTCTGGGAGGTGGTCTAGCGTTCATAACGCACAACTCTTTACAGTATCATCTATTTGATACCGACATCGAAGGAACGGATGATATCTTAGAAAGCCAAGGTATTACCATCCGCACAGGAGATGTCGATCTGCAAATCATTAACATCTACATACCACCTGTCTCAAGTTGCCCCACCGGTTATCACCCCGATATTAGCTTGCTACTACGAGGAGATAACCGCGTGATCCTGGGCGACTTCAATGCGCACCACGACATGTGGCACTCACACTTGCCAGCAGACAATAGGGGGCATGTACTCGCAGAACAAATAGATGATACGGCTTTCTGTACATTGAACGGAGACGCCCCAACTAGAGTATCGGGTAACTGCTATAGTTCGCCAGATATTTCTATCGTAAGTGCAGGACTATTGAACAACACCAATTGGCGACCCATACTCACGTTGGCGTCTGACCATCTCCCAATAGTCATTACCATCGAACGACCGACGGACTTTATAACACCTGAGCATGGTACATACATCAACTTTACCAAGGCGGACTGGGACAGTTTTCAGACATATACGGACGAATCCTTGGCTGCTCTATCCATTCCTACGGACGTACGCAAAGGCGAACGAGACTTCCGCAACATCATTGACTTGGCCTCTAGACGCTTCATTCCTGCGGGTCGAATATCCCGAATAAGACCAAATTTCCCCGCGGAGGCAGCGGCCATGGCTAGAGAAAGAGATGAAGTGCGAAGTCTCAATCCCGCAGACCCCCGTATAAAGGATCTCAACGCGGAGATTCGTAGGTTGGTCGATAAACACAAACTGGCCAAATGGAAACAACACCTAGAGCAATGCAACCTCTCTGACGGTGTTGGCAAATTATGGACTACGGTCAAAGCTCTATCTAATCCAACACAACACAAGGATAAAGTAGATATTACTTTCGGTGACAGGGTGAAGAAGGACCCTAGGGGATGTGCGAACTCCTTCTGTGGACAATTTGTACTACATTCCTCACCCGATAGAGCTAAACGTAGAACCATGCGACAGGCGCGTAAATACAAAAACCAAAACACGCCCATTGTCATCACTGCCTCAGAGGTCAAGGAAGCCATCAGACAGGCTAAGCCCTCAAAATCCATCGGTCCCGACGGCATTGCCATGAAGATGCTGAAACACCTAGGCCAGGAGGGACACAAATACTTAGCGGCTCTATTCAATCTTTCACTGAACACTTTCGTCATTCCTGAAATATGGAAAAAGGCGAGAGTGGTTCCATTATTAAAACCTAGAAAGCCGGCAAACATAGGCGATTCATATCGCCCTATATCACTTTTGTCGCCGGTAGTGAAGACGCTAGAGTCCATTTTGCTCCCGTATTACACAGCAAATCTGCACCTGACTAATCATCAACATGGCTTCCGTAAGCTGCACAGCACCACCACCGCACTCAATGCCATTACAACGCAAATAAATAGCGGTCTAAATCAAAACCAACCAAATCACAGGACTGTGTTAGTGGCACTTGACTTGTCGAAAGCTTTTGACACAGTAAACCATGCCACTCTCATACAAGATCTATTAGAAACACAAATACCTGATGGGTTAAAGAGATGGACCGCTAATTACTTGAATGGGCGGCAGGCGTAGGTCAACTTTAGAAACGCAACATCAAAACCAAGACGAATTAGACAGGGGGTGCCACAGGGTGGTGTCCTATCCCCGACACTGTTTAATTTCTATCTATCGAAGATGCCCCCACCACCAGTGGGTGTCTCCGTCGTTTCTTATGCCGACGACTGTACAATAATGGCGACGGGGAAGGGCCCCTATACTGATGAACTCTGTAATAAAATCAATGGTTACCTCCGCGACCTTTCCAGGTTTTTCACAGAGCGAGATCTGACGATATCTCCGACTAAATCAACGGCGACGCTTTTTACGACGTGGACGCACCAGGTGAGAAATGAATTAGACATTTTCGTTGACGGCACTAAGCTACCAACTGTCAGCCACCCAAAGTTATTAGGGATGACATTGGATAATACTTTCTCATTTGCTGGTCATGTGTCTGCAATGGTCTCAAAGGTACGTGGTCGCAACAAGATCCTCAAGTCACTTGCCGGCAGTACTTGGGGAAAAGACAAAGAAACGTTGCTGACTACATATAAGGCCATTGGCCGACCAGTCTTTGACTATGCTGCACCCATATGGTCGCCTAATGTACATAACACCAACTGGACGAAGTTACAAGTCTGCCAAAATACTGCCATCAGAACTGCTACGGGATGTCTCCTCATGTCTTCCGAGTCTCACCTCCATCAGGAGGCAAAACTGCTCAATGTAAAAGAGCATGCGGAAATGCTGAGCAAGCAATTCCTTCTGAACTGCCACAAGCCAGCACATCCAAACCGTCATCTTTTGGACATAGATCCGCCCCCGAGAGACATAAGGAAACATCTCCGTAAACATTATGATGAGATCCGGCATCATATTACCTTGCCGTTTGATCTGCAGAATCATAAGCGGGCTCTAACCGACATCCACACCGAGTCGGTAGATACTTTTGTCGGATCTCTACCTGTGAACTCCGTTCTGAACAGTCCTCCACCGGATATTGCTGAAGAAGAACGCACCTTACCAAGGGAGACAAGAGTTACCTTGGCACAGCTTAGGTCTGGATATAGTGTAAGGTTAAACTCCTACTTGTCCGAACGACCGACGGACTTTATAACACCTGAGCATGGTACATACATCAACTTTACCAAGGCGGACTGGGACAGTTTTCAGACATATACGGACGAATCCTTGGCTGCTCTATCCATTCCTACGGACGTACGCAAAGGCGAACGAGACTTCCGCAACATCATTGACTTGGCCTCTAGACGCTTCATTCCTGCGGGTCGAATATCCCGAATAAGACCAAATTTCCCCGCGGAGGCAGCGGCCATGGCTAGAGAAAGAGATGAAGTGCGAAGTCTCAATCCCGCAGACCCCCGTATAAAGGATCTCAACGCGGAAATTCGTAGGTTGGTCGATAAACACAAACTGGCCAAATGGAAACAACACCTAGAGCAATGCAACCTCTCTGACGGTGTTGGCAAATTATGGACTACGGTCAAAGCTCTATCTAATCCAACACAACACAAGGATAAAGTAGATATTACTTTCGGTGACAGGGTGAAGAAGGACCCTAGGGGATGTGCGAACTCCTTCTGTGGACAATTTGTACTACATTCCTCACCCGATAGAGCTAAACGTAGAACCATGCGACAGGCGCGTAAATACAAAAACCAAAACACGCCCATTGTCATCACTGCCTCAGAGGTCAAGGAAGCCATCAGACAGGCTAAGCCCTCAAAATCCATCGGTCCCGACGGCATTGCCATGAAGATGCTGAAACACCTAGGCCAGGAGGGACACAAATACTTAGCGGCTCTATTCAATCTTTCACTGAACACTTTCGTCATTCCTGAAATATGGAAAAAGGCGAGAGTGGTTCCATTATTAAAACCTAAAAAGCCGGCAAACATAGGCGATTCATATCGCCCTATATCACTTTTGTCGCCGGTAGTGAAGACGCTAGAGTCCATTTTGCTCCCGTATTACACAGCAAATCTGCACCTGACTAATCATCAACATGGCTTCCGTAAGCTGCACAGCACCACCACCGCACTCAATGCCATTACAACGCAAATAAATAGCGGTCTAAATCAAAACCAACCAAATCACAGGACTGTGTTAGTGGCACTTGACTTGTCGAAAGCTTTTGACACAGTAAACCATGCCACTCTCATACAAGATCTATTAGAAACACAAATACCTGATGGGTTAAAGAGATGGACCGCTAATTACTTGAATGGGCGGCAGGCGTAGGTCAACTTTAGAAACGCAACATCAAAACCAAGACGAATTAGACAGGGGGTGCCACAGGGTGGTGTCCTATCCCCGACACTGTTTAATTTCTATCTATCGAAGATGCCCCCACCACCAGTGGGTGTCTCCGTCGTTTCTTATGCCGACGACTGTACAATAATGGCGACGGGGAAGGGCCCTAATACTGATGAACTCTGTAATAAAATCAATGGTTACCTCCGCGACCTTTCCAGGTTTTTCACAGAGCGAGATCTGACGATATCTCCGACTAAATCAACGGCGACGCTTTTTACGACGTGGACGCACCAGGTGAGAAATGAATTAGACATTTTCGTTGACGGCACTAAGCTACCAACTGTCAGCCACCCAAAGTTATTAGGGATGACATTGGATAATACTTTCTCATTTGCTGGTCATGTGTCTGCAATGGTCTCAAAGGTACGTGGTCGCAACAAGATCCTCAAGTCACTTGCCGGCAGTACTTGGGGAAAAGACAAAGAAACGTTGCTGACTACATATAAGGCCATTGGCCGACCAGTCTTTGACTATGCTGCACCCATATGGTCGCCTAATGTACATAACACCAACTGGACGAAGTTACAAGTCTGCCAAAATACTGCCATCAGAACTGCTACGGGATGTCTCCTCATGTCTTCCGAGTCTCACCTCCATCAGGAGGCAAAACTGCTCAATGTAAAAGAGCATGCGGAAATGCTGAGCAAGCAATTCCTTCTGAACTGCCACAAGCCAGCACATCCAAACCGTCATCTTTTGGACATAGATCCGCCCCCGAGAGACATAAGGAAACATCTCCGTAAACATTATGATGAGATCCGGCATCATATTACCTTGCCGTTTGATCTGCAGAATCATAAGCGGGCTCTAACCGACATCCACACCGAGTCGGTAGATACTTTTGTCGGATCTCTACCTGTGAACTCCGTTCTGAACAGTCCTCCACCGGATATTGCTGAAGAAGAACGCACCTTACCAAGGGAGACAAGAGTTACCTTGGCACAGCTTAGGTCTGGATATAGTGTAAGGTTAAACTCCTACTTGTCCAGACTTAATGACACAATCTCAAACACATGCCCTGCATGTGGTAGGACCCCCCATGATACTCTACATCTCTTCAATTGTTCATTTGAACCTACGCTTCTAACCCCTCTGTCCCTTTGGACAAACCCTGTTGAAACTGCACGTTTCCTTGGACTCCCCTTAGAAGAGCTTGATGAAGATCTTCGGAATGATCATACACTCTAGACAGGGCAATGCATTGTTAACAACAACAACAACAACAACCCATCAACTAGTTATAACTAACCCACAAAGTAGTTATAACTAACCCATCATGTAGTTATAACTAAAATTATACAAGTGTTAATGATGAATGATGATGAGAAACCTTTGGGTTTATTAAAAATAAATAAAATAATTTTCGACTGCGGCGCTTTTCCATAACCTAGAATACTGTACTGTTGGGTTTATTTAAAAAAAAGAAAATTTTTAATAAACAATCGCGCGATTTTTGATTAAAAATTTTCGCGTACAGCGCTTTTCCATAATCAAGAAACCTGTACTGTTGGGTTTATTTAAAAGAAAATCTTCCATAATCAAGAAACCTGTAATGTTGGATTTATTAGAAAAAATATAAAATTTTTAATAGAATATAGCGCGATTTTTTATTAAAAATTTTCGACTGCGGCGCTGTTCCATAACCGAGAAAAGGAAACAAATTTTTTTTTTATCACGGCGCTTTTGCAAATAATAAAACAGCGTTTTTTCATCCAATACGAAAAAAAAGCACTGGCGCTTTCAAACCATTGTATGTAGAATGTGTTCATTGCAATATTGAAATCCATTAATTTATACTCAAAAGTACAATTCGTAATTTTTAAGCGTTTTAACCTCCCTCTCCCTTTTGTTTATTTTCAAGTGAGATTTTATTGTACTGGGGTCCATTTCCCCAATTTTTAAACATGTAATTTATGGACGCCCCTTAAGAAATGTATGTCTTCATTAACACATGGCTGGCAACACCTATGACTCGCTAATAGCTCAAGTTGTTAGTTTGTTATATGTAGCATTGTTTGTTGCGTGTTGTGTTTGTTTTATGTGCTGTGTTTTTGATATATGTACAGTATGTATATATAATATGTATAATATATAATATTATGAACAAAATGTGCAGTGAACAAGAAAAAAGGTAAACAAACTAAGTGCAGTGAAAAAACAATAACATAGTTTGAAGTTTTATTTGTGGATTGAATCCAATGTATACGTTAATTTTGTAATTATAGGTATTAGAAAGAATTGAATGCAAAATTTTATACAGCGGAATGGTAATTCACTGACTAGTTTCCATGCGACCAAGCATTTAGACGTAGTGTTTTATCCGGTCTGGCTGGTATCGAACCTACCAGACTGCATTGGCATTGCGTTCTCTTAACGCTTTGAGCCATGTGCCCTGCATGCAATCTTGCATTTATATTCTTACTAATATTTGCCATGTGTTTTCCTTACTTTATAGACTTCTTGTACACCTTTATGTTCCAAGGTGATAACAGGCAGCAAGTAAATTTGTATATGGCGAGCTTTTTGAAGCTATTTCCTTCCTTCCATGTGAACCACAGGGTGTATATTTCCGGTTTTTTGGTTCTTGTACATGGGGAGCGGAAATGTTTGTATATATATGAAGTTTTATTTGTGGATTGAATCCAATGTATATATTTATACGTTAATTTTGTAATTATAGGTATTAGAAAGAATTGAATGCAAAATTCTTTATAATACCTATAATTACAAAAATAACATAGTTTGTTCGTAAAAATAACCAAAAGCAACTACTCGCTGTGAACACAACTATTTCAATGGCCTTTTTGTTGCCCAGTCATGGCGGGTTTTTAAAATAATGTTTTATTTTGGTTATTCGCGTAAAAAGTGCGAAATAAATAATGGAAAATGTAAAGTGGTGAACAAACAAAGTATATGCATGTGTAATTGAATAACCATATGCACGTAGTTTGTTTATTCATGAATGGGCATTAGGCAACTCGCTGTAACTGCAAGCAATGCAAATTGTTGTTGCCCAGTGATTCTGTGAAAATAAAAATTGTGGGTTTAAATAGCAGTGCGGGTAGTAGGAAAAGCGTTTTTTTTTATAACATAGTTGTATTTTGTGCGTATAATGTTAGCGAAATCGGATTGAACTGAAATTTGTTTGGAGAAATTTGCAACTTTAAGTGCAAATTTCTCATAAAATTTTGGCCTCCGACGGCTACGGTTTTTTATTTTGTACTCTGTGCGACCCCCTTTATCCGTTAAATTCAAAAAAAATAAAAGCCGCTCCGTACATTATTGGAAAGTATCCCCCTAACAGCTGTAGTTGTGGTAGTGACGCTAGTGGTGGAAATACGCTAGAGTTGGGAGATGAGCGATTCTTGAGAACATTCACCACAATACTATCGAAAGTATCATCGATATTTTTAACGCGTGAGTAAAAGATTAGAATATTAGTAAAACTTGAGCTCAGTAGAAACATATATGAGTAGAAATAGAAATGAATACGTCTAAAAATAATCTATTTTTACTGATCTCTATTGCTAGTCTCTTCAGTTTAATTTCGTTGTCTTTTGGTAAGTTTGATGTGGTCGTCTCTGATTGGCGGTCATTCAGTTGATTGTTTCTGCATAATTATTATCAGCAATACATTAAGGGGCTTAAGTGCAGTATACGGACAATTCCAAAATCAAAAAAAGGAGTGTGAGGATTGATAGACATGGTCAAGATGAGTATAACTACACAAATTTTTTTGTGGGCAATTGATAATAACAGAAGTTATTAAGGGTCAAAGTTCATATGAAGCATTTTTTAAATCTAAATTTCTCTTAAAGTATCGAACCGATTTTCAAAATTTTTTCTTCATTGAATAGGTTGTAAAATTACCTTTCATTTGATATGCTGTTTGTATTCCTATCCCGTAAAATACTTAAAAAATTCGATGTTTAAAAGTGTTAAATTTACTAAGTAAATAAGGCTTACAATACTTTTCATGCGCACCAATTAAGTATTTGAATAGGGTTTGCAAGCCTCACCTATACTAAACTAAATGGGTGTACTATGCAGAAGGACTCACCGTGGCGGTAGCCACGGTTAGAGCACACGTCCGGACTCCGCCAAATGGGTTTACTACGCAGAAGTACTCACTGCGGCGGTAGCCGCAGTTGGTGCACACGTCCGGACATGGGATGGCGTAGCCCAGGGTTATTTTAAATAAGCGCGGCCGAAGGCCGCCTACGCGGAAAGGTGTTGAAATAAAAAAAATATGTTTTTTTTTTATTTTTTGTTTAAGTGTGGCAACATCCTTCTTTGACAACAAATTTGTTGTGAAATATCTGTGTATAGCCGTGCGATGGTGAAAATTTATAATTTTGTGAAAATAGATGAAATTTAAAAAATTGTGCGTTAGTTACCTATAGTGCCATGCAAAATTTGCAAAACTTCAACAACCATTATCTCAGTAAATATAAGGGTCCTTACGCTAAGATTATATATTTGTGTTCAGAAAAAGCTCCTCTATCCTCCTGAAAAAACCGTTTTTTTTCTAGCTGTGCGAGTCTATACTAAAATTTCCCCAATGCGTCGGAGGTGTTTTACACAAAAAAACTGTGAATTAAACCCCCGGTCGCTTATCGGCAAGTGTAAATTTTTTGGGGGTTATTTTTAGTAAAAATTTAAAATTTTGTACATACGCGGTTTTGCACCCACAGCAGTGGTACCTCAAATAAAAGGTAATTCAATTACCTATCCAATGCAAAAAAAATTTTGGAAATCGGTGCAATAGTATTGAAGATATTTTGATTTTAAAAAATGTTTTAAATGAACTTTGACCCTCAATAACTTTTGTTGTTGTTGTTTGCCCAACAAAAAAAATATACCGTTATGTTTCTTTTATTAATACCTATCGATCTCAACTTTTCGTTTTTTTATATCAGCATTGTCCGTATACTGCACTTGTTCCCATTAAGGATATTAGTTTCCTTTAGGGGACAACTGCTAATAAATTAGCTAAAATTATGGGAGATAGCTCAAAAGACGGGTTTTGGCCTCAGGATCACGAATCCGGAAGCGCTTTTGTATTACTTTCCTTTAGGGGACAACTAATAAAGGTATTACTTTCCTTTAGGGGTCAACTGCTAATAAATTAGCTAAAATTATGTGATATAGCTCAAAAGACGGGGTTCGCCCTCAGGATCACGAATCCGGAAGCGCTTTTTTAATATTTAGCTTCTCTGCAGAGATATTTGCAATCAAAGTTTCAAGTTTTCATGTTGTTGTTGTAATTTTATTAGACTGTCCCTAAAAACGTGCAAAAAAAGTCCCGCCGTGGCGGTAGCCACGGTTATGTCACACGTCCGGACTTGGGATGGCGTAGCCCAGGGTTATTTTTTATAAGAGGAAACAAAAACCAAATTTTGGGGTTTGAACTAATTATTAGCAGTTTGTTATTTGTTTAATAGAAAATAGTGAGCAGACTCGAAAGAGTTATTCTAACTAATAATTTTATATAATTCGCTGTTATTTATGTTAAAAAAATCAAATTTCTAAGTTTTAGCGAACTACTTTTTTATGCAACCTACTACTAATTTTTTATACCAAATCGAATGCAACTCGGCGCAAAATGATGCTCTTTTTCAAAAAAAAACAACTCTGATGAACAGGTGTTAAACTCATTTTGGAATTTTGACGTCTATGCAGAAGAGTTTACACTTGTATTGGTACACTATGAAATTTAACGATGAGCTGTACGAGCTCTACGCAGATCTGACCATAGTCCAGCGAATTAAAGCCCAAAGACTCCGCTGGCTGGGCCATGTTATGCGAATGGACAAAGAAGCTCCAGCACAGGTTTTCCTATCGTCGCCTGAATTCGGCAGCAGAGGAAGGGGGAGGCCTCGACTGAGATGGAAACAACAGGTGGAGGATGACTTGAACTCCCTTGGGGTTTCCAATTGGCGTCAGTTATCGCTAAAAAGGAATGACTGGCGTGCTTTGATATGCAACGGCCAAAATCGCTTAGGCGGTTAAGCGCCAATAAATGATGATGATTCGGGGATTCTTTCCAATAATGTAAGGAGCGGCTTTTTTTTTCGGGTAGAGGGGGTCGCACAGAGTACAAAATAAAAAAACCGGATCCGTCGGAGGCTTATATTTTATGAGAAATTTGCATTTAAAATAGCAAATTTGACCAATCAAATTTACCAGTGCACCCCGATTTCGCTAACATTATACGCACAAAATACAACTATATTATAAAAAACGCTTTTCCTAATACCCGTACTGCTCTTTTAATTGAATATATCAAAAAAAGGCAAATTATAAAATTAAAAAAAAAAACCGCTATGTTTATTTTCACAGAATCACTGGGCAACAACAATTTGCATTACTTGCAGTTACAGCGAGTTGCCTAATGCCCATTCATGAATAAACAAACTATGTGCATATGGTTACTCAATTACACAAGCATATATTTTGTTTATTCACCCCTTAAAATTTTCCATTATTTATTTCGCATTTTTCACGCAAATAACCAATATAAAACATTATTTTAAAACCCACCATGACTTGGCAACAACAATGCCATTGAAATAGTTGTGTGCACAGCGAGTACTAAAAACCGTAGTACAATATCGCGGGTTAATTCACTGTTCAGTACTTCACTGTACAACACTTCAAAATAAACTGATTGATTTGCGTTGTCTTTGCGCGGTTTATATACCCTAGCAGACAGCAGCTTCACAACCTAGAAATGTCTACACATTTCTGGCTTATTCGTGCAACAGTGTTCTCGAAACGTTTATCTATCGTCATCTCCTCTTTGTGCCACATCCGCAAACATGCGAGAAGTCTCTCCCTCTCTCGCTCTCACGTCATGTATCTAAACAGCTGTAGTTGTGGTAGTGACGTTAGTGATGGAAATACGCTAGAGTTGGGAGATGAGCGATTCTTGAGAACATTCGCCACACTGCCCTCCACCTAAGTCTGATCGTCCCGATCAGACACATTTCCCGATCCAAACGTTGTTTGCCTCTCCAGGTGAACCACCTTCATTTTGTTTCGTGGTCTTCCAACAGTTTGTATGCGGTAGACAACATCATTTATCCGCTTTATTACTTTATATGGGCCTTCCCAGTTACATTGCAGTTTTGGGGACAAACCTTTCTTTCGTTGTGGGTTGTATAACAGCACTAAATCTCCTTCTTTAAAACCTTCCGAGTTGATTGCTTTGTCGTATCTAGCTTTCATCTTATCACTGATGATCTTCGTCCGTTGTCTTACAAGGTCGTGTATTTCTCTCATTTCTTCTTCCAAGATGCTAGTGGATTTCCTGGCATTTATTCCTTCATCAGCATTTATCCCAAACTTCAAGTCAGCTGGCAACCGAAGATCATTCCCAAAAATTACTTTTGCCGGAGTTTGACCCGTTGTTTCATGTATTGCCGAGCGATATGCCATCAGGAACAAGGAGATGTGCGTGTCCCAATCTTTCTGGAACTTATCCACTACTTTCCTCATGTGCTCTTCCAACGTTCGATTGAAACGTTCCACCATGCCATCTGACTGAGGATGCAGTGCAGTTGTTCGAGTTTTCCGAATACCCAATGTCTTGCACATTTCTTGGAATACGACTGATTCGAAATTCCTGCCTTGGTCAGAATGTAACTCCATCGGTACACCAAACCTCGCTACCCAATTGGAAATCAGAAGGCTGGTTAACGAACACAAACAAACCAAATGGGAGGAGCACCTCAGGTCTTGTAACCTCTCTACCGGTGTTGGGAAATTATGGTCCACCGTCAAGTCCCTGTCGAATCCTTCGGGTCCACCAAAAAATGTCGACATTACCTTTGGTGACAAGACAATAAATGACCCCAAGAAATGTGCACAGGCTTTTTGTCGACAATATTTCCCACACCCTGCGCAAGACAGGGCTAGACGTGGAATCTTCAGGCGTGCGCTTAAACATAAAAACTATGCCCCCGTTCCCATCACCGCTACAGAGGTTCAAGAGGCCATCCGGAAGGCCAAAAACTCCAAAGCCATCAGCCCTGATGGCATAGCCATGGTGCATCTAAAACACATCGGCCTAGCGGCAGTCAAATATTTAACGGCCGTCTTCAATTTGTCTCTGATTACAGCTGTCATACCCGACAAATGGAAGCAGGCAACTGTGATCCCACTACTAAAGCCTGGCAAGCCAGCTAACGTTGGGGAGTCATATCGCCCGATATCACTCCTCTCGCCAGTAGTAAAGACACTTGAGGCGGTCCTACTCCCGCTCTACACATCACACTTGATGTTAGCCGAGCACCAACATGGCTTCAGGAAAGGTAGGAGCACAACATCTGCTCTAAATGTCATAAACACTCAGATAACTGACGGTCTTAATCAAAATAGGCCTAATGATAGGACGGTTCTAGTTGCACTTGATTTGAGTCAAGCTTTTGACACAGTAAATCATGGGCAACTTGTAGCTGATTTGGAAGACTCGTCACTCCCCCCCTGTCTAAAGCGTTGGACCGCCAATTATCTCAGTGGTCGTCGGTCGTCTGTTGTATTTAGAAACAAAAAATCTAAAGCCAGGAAGATAAAACAAGGGGTACCACAGGGTGGTGTCCTCTCCCCGTTATTGTTTAACTTCTATATTTCGAAGCTTCCTCCTCCACCAGAAGAAGTTACGATTGTTTCTTACGCAGACGATTGCACGATATTGGCAACTGGTACTTCCGTTGATGAGCTGTGCTCCAAAATAAATGGTTATATCCCCTCTCTAGTCGAGTTCTTCACTGCCCGAACCTTGACATTGTCGCCAACAAAGTCTTCGGCGACCTTATTCACGACGTGGACGGCGCAGGTTGGCATGGAATTAGAAATCTATGTAGGTGATCATAAAATACCTACGGTCGCTCACCCAAAAATTTTAGGAGTGACTTTTGACACCATGCACACTTTAGCTGCCCATTCAGCTGCAATTGTCTCAAAATTACAGAGCCGCAACAAAATCCTCAAGTCACTAGCCGGCAGTACTTGGGGTAAAGACAAAGAAACGTTGTTGGTAACGTACAAGGTAATTGGTCGGCCGATCCTGAACTATGCGTCGCCGATATGGTCGCCGGGGCTTTCAGACGTTCACTGGAGTCAGCTTCAGGCCTGTCAAAACACCGCGCTCAGAACCGCTACGGGGTGCGTCCTTATGTCACCTATATCTCATATACATAATGAGGTGGAAATGCTTCCAGTTAGGGAGCATAATGAAATGCTAAACAAGCAGTACCTACTGAACTGCTGTAAACCACAGCATCCCGGTAGACAACTGCTTGAACTCATTCCGCCTCCTAGGACCATAAGGTCGCATCTACGTAAACATTTTGATGAGATCCGTCACTATATAACTACGCCGTTTGATCTACAGGTGCACAAACAGGCTTTGGGGCATATCCATACAACGTCTGTTGGCCATTACTCTGCGCTCTGTCCGCTAAACAATGTCTTACATGCCGCAACACCTGGCATTTCTGAAGAGGAGCGTCATCTTCCTCGAGAGACAAGGGTCACTCTGGCTCAATTACGCTCTGGATATTGTAGTAGGTTAAATTCCTACATATCTAGACTGAACCCTGATGTGCCGAATGTATGTCCGGCATGCGGCTCGTCCCCCCACAATACCAATCACTTATTTTCTTGCTCATTTGAGCCCACTCTTCTAACACCCATCTCTCTTTGGTCCAATCCTATTGAAACTGCTAGTTTCCTTGGACTCCCGTTAGAAGATATTGATAACAATTTGGTTAAGGAAAAATACGCGTTGGGCAGGACTACACATGTTGTTGTTGTTGTTGTTAACAATGCATTGCCCTGTCTAGAGTGTATGATCATTCCGAAGATCTTCATCAAGCTCTTCTAAGGGGAGTCCAAGGAAACGTGCAGTTTCAACAGGGTTTGTCCAGAGGGACAGAGGGGTTAGAAGAGTAGGTTCAAATGAACAATTGAAGAGATGTAGAGTATCATGGGGGGTCCTACCACATGCAGGGCATGTGTTTGAGATTGTGTCATTAAGTCTGGACAAGTAGGAGTTTAACCTTACACTATATCCAGACCTAAGCTGTGCCAGGGTAACTCTTGTCTCCCTTGGTAAGGTGCGTTCTTCTTCAGCAATATCCGGTGGAGGACTGTTCAGAACGGGGTTCACAGGTAGAGATCCGACAAAAGTATCTACCGACTCGGTGTGGATGTCGGTTAGAGCCCGCTTATGATTCTGCAGATCAAACGGCAAGGTAATATGATGCCGGATCTCATCATAATGTTTACGGAGATGTTTCCTTATGTCTCTCGGGGGCGGATCTATGTCCAAAAGATGACGGTTTGGATGTGCTGGCTTGTGGCAGTTCAGAAGGAATTGCTTGCTCAGCATTTCCGCATGCTCTTTTACATTGAGCAGTTTTGCCTCCTGATGGAGGTGAGACTCGGAAGACATGAGGAGACATCCCGTAGCAGTTCTGATGGCAGTATTTTGGCAGACTTGTAACTTCGTCCAGTTGGTGTTATGTACATTAGGCGACCATATGGGTGCAGCATAGTCAAAGACTGGTCGGCCAATGGCCTTATATGTAGTCAACAACGTTTCTTTGTCTTTTCCCCAAGTACTGCCGGCAAGTGACTTGAGGATCTTGTTGCGACCACGTACCTTTGAGACCATTGCAGACACATGACCAGCAAATGAGAAAGTATTATCCAATGTCATCCCTAATAACTTTGGGTGGCTGACAGTTGGTAGCTTAGTGCCGTCAACGAAAATGTCTAATTCATTTCTCACCTGGTGCGTCCACGTCGTAAAAAGCGTCGCCGTTGATTTAGTCGGAGATATCGTCAGATCTCGCTCTGTGAAAAACCTGGAAAGGTCGCAGAGGTAACCGTTGATTTTATTACAGAGTTCATCAGTATAGGGGCCCTTCCCCGTCGCCATTATTGTACAGTCGTCAGCATATGAAACGACGGAGACACCCTCTGGTGGTGGGGGCATCTTCGATAGATAGAAATTAAACAGTGTCGGGGATAGGACACCACCCTGTGGCACCCCCTGTCTAATTCGTCTTGGTTTTGATGTTGCGTTTCTAAAGTTGACCGACGCCTGCCGCCCATTCAAGTAATTAGCGGTCCATCTCTTTAACCCATCAGGTATTTGTGTTTCTAATAGATCTTGTATGAGAGTGGCATGGTTGACTGTGTCAAAAGCTTTCGACAAGTCAAGTGCCACTAACACAGTCCTGTGATTTGGTTGGTTTTGATTTAGACCGCTATTTATTTGCGTTGTAATGGCATTGAGTGCGGTGGTGGTGCTGTGCAGCTTACGGAAGCCATGTTGATGATTAGCCAGGTGCAGATTTGCGGTGTAATACGGGAGCAAAATGGACTCTAGCGTCTTCACTACCGGCGACAAAAGTGATATAGGGCGATATGAATCGCCTATGTTTGCCGGCTTTCTAGGTTTTAATAATGGAACCACTCTCGCCTTTTTCCATATTTCAGGAATGACGAAAGTGTTCAGTGAAAGATTGAATAGAGCCGCTAAGTATTTGTGTCCCTCCTGGCCTAGATGTTTCAGCATCTTCATGGCAATGCCGTCGGGGCCGATGGATTTTGAGGGCTTAGCCTGTCTGATGGCTTCCTTGACCTCTGAGGCAGTGATGACAATGGGCGTGTTTTGGTTTTTGTATTTACGCGCCTGTCGCATGGTTCTACGTTTAGCTCTATCGGGTGGGGAATGTAGTACAAATTGTCTACAGAAGGAGTTCGCACATCCCCTAGGGTCCTTCTTCACCCTGTCACCGAAAGTAATATCTACTTTATCCTTGTGTTGTGTTGGATTAGATAGAGCTTTGACCGTAGTCCATAATTTGCCAACACCGTCAGAGAGGTTGCATTGCTCTAGGTGTTGTTTCCATTTGGCCAGTTTGTGTTTATCGACCAATCTACGAATTTCCGCGTTGAGATCCCTTATACGGGGGTCTGCGGGATTGAGACTTCGCACTTCATCTCTTTCTCTAGCCATGACCGCTGCCTCCGCGGGGAAATTTGGTCTTATTCGAGATATTCGACCCGCAGGAATGAAGCGTCTAGAGGCCAAGTCAATGATGTTGCGGAAGTCTCGTTCGCCTTTGCGTACGTCCGTAGGAATGGATAGAGCAGCCAAGGATTCGTCCGTATATGTCTGAAAACTGTCCCAGTCCGCCTTGGTAAAGTTGATGTATGTACCATGCTCAGGTGTTATAAAGTCCGTCGGTCGTTCGATGGTAATGACTATTGGGAGATGGTCAGACGCCAACGTGAGTATGGGTCGCCAATTGGTGTTGTTCAATAGTCCTGCACTTACGATAGAAATATCTGGCGAACTATAGCAGTTACCCGATACTCTCGTTGGGGCGTCTCCGTTCAATGTACAGAAAGCCGTATCATCTATTTGTTCTGCGAGTACATGCCCCCTACTGTCTGCTGGCAAGTTTGAGTGCCACATATCGTGGTGCGCATTGAAGTCGCCCAGGATCACGCGGTTATCTCCTCGTAATAGGAAGCTAATGTCGGGGTGATAACCGGTGGGGCAACTTGAGACAGGGGGTATGTAGATGTTTATGATTTGCAGATCGACATCTCCTGTACGGATGGTAATACCTTGGCTTTCTAAGATATCATCCGTTCCTTCGATGTCGGTATCAAATAGATGATACTGTACAGAGTTGTGCGTTATGAACGCTAGACCACCTCCCAGACCTCCTGTTACTCTATGACGGTCCTTCCGGTGAATGTTATATCCACCATAGGTAATGAGGTCCGACCTTGGACTGAGCTTGGTTTCTTGGATTGCGGCAAGTTTTATGTCATATTGCGTCATCAAATTGGTTATCTCTGCGATCTTACCAGTTAATCCGTTACAGTTGTGCTGTAAGATTTGGAAGTGCGCCGGTGGGGTCGATGTCGAGTTAACCAAAGGCGTGAGAGACGGATGCGTTCGCCCAGGTGTTGGTAGGCGAAGACCAAGGCTGTGCCTCAGCCTAGTTAGCTGTGGACCTGGTGTAACCGGGTTGGCTGGCGTCGTAGGCTGATGCGTGTTACAGCATGGCGCAATGAACGCATCCGTCCAAAGATTCCTGTTCGCGAGCCCAGAGCATAGATGCACGTGGCATTGGCCTAAGCAGTTATTGCATTTGACCGATGACGCGAGCGTGTATAATCTTTGCCGACAAACAGTACACGTCGAGACAGGTGCAAGAAGATGTTGATCCTGACTCACGTGTAAACGGGAGGGGGGGTGTAACGAAACAGACAGAGACTGATGCTCGGAGTTGCTCATGTCTAAACTGCTCCGGTGGGAGCAAGAGTGTTGAGCTGCTGCGCGTGATGTTGACGCCATAAGGCACGAGCAACAGTCTGGAATTTGTGTGGCGGGTATAGCAGAAATGCTGCTAGTCGTTAAGACATTATTATTATTAGTATTGCTACTAGAAGGTGGAGGTAGGGGTGCGCTTGAACGGCGCTTACCGCGGGACGCCCGACGGCGCAAACAGCAAGGGGCCACGAAAGTACTAAAGAAAGTACGGGGTCTGTGGATGTTAAGGTTAAGCCCTGAACATCCAGATTTATGGAGCCATCTCTTACACGAGAAGCATTGCACAGAATGCGACCGTTTAATATATATTTTTTTGCAACAGACACTGCATATCCATTCCTTTGGTCCGGGGTTCGGCTCAACGCCCGCCCGTAACAAAAGAATATCTTGCAGCCCTGCTGCAAGGGGGGAGGATGATAGTTTCGGAATGGGACAAAACATACTAAACAGGGTTACATTGAAAGTGACAGTCCTTGGCCGAGGTAAAACCCCGGGTGGTTCCACTGCGCAGAGATCCATGGCGATGTCCTGGGTTTTCTGCTCTGAGAAGTGACTGTACATAGGGAACCTATGTGGCAGTTCAGAAGGAATTGCTTGCTCAGCATTTCCGCATGCTCTTTTACATTGAGCAGTTTTGCCTCCTGATGGAGGTGAGACTCGGAAGACATGAGGAGACATCCCGTAGCAGTTCTGATGGCAGTATTTTGGCAGACTTGTAACTTCGTCCAGTTGGTGTTATGTACATTAGGCGACCATATGGGTGCAGCATAGTCAAAGACTGGTCGGGGTGTAAAAGTAGGTCGCCTCCCAGTTGGTGCACCCTGGGTAACGCTAAATGACCTGCATAGCCTGCACGGCTAGTTTAGTTTCTTGTATTGCCGGATCTACGAGAACGGTACCAGTACTTGTGCTGTACCCATCGTGCCGAAACGACCCGGGCCGTTTTCTTATATCGACCCGGCCAAGAGCAATGCACTCGAGGTGACCCTGTCTGACATTTAGGCAGGGCTACACCTCGTTACAAGAACAACAACAACTGGTCGGCCAATGGCCTTATATGTAGTCAACAACGTTTCTTTGTCTTTTCCCCAAGTACTGCCGGCAAGTGACTTGAGGATCTTGTTGCGACCACGTACCTTTGAGACCATTGCAGACACATGACCAGCAAATGAGAAAGTATTATCCAATGTCATCCCTAATAACTTTGGGTGGCTGACAGTTGGTAGCTTAGTGCCGTCAACGAAAATGTCTAATTCATTTCTCACCTGGTGCGTCCACGTCGTAAAAAGCGTCGCCGTTGATTTAGTCGGAGATATCGTCAGATCTCGCTCTGTGAAAAACCTGGAAAGGTCGCAGAGGTAACCGTTGATTTTATTACAGAGTTCATCAGTATAGGGGCCCTTCCCCGTTGCCATTATTGTACAGTCGTCAGCATAAGAAACGACGGAGACACCCTCTGGTGGTGGGGGCATCTTCGATAGATAGAAATTAAACAGTGTCGGGGATAGGACACCACCCTGTGGCACCCCCTGTCTAATTCGTCTTGGTTTTGATGTTGCGTTTCTAAAGTTGACCGACGCCTGCCGCCCATTCAAGTAATTAGCGGTCCATCCCTTTAACCCATCAGGTATTTGTGTTTCTAATAGATCTTGTATGAGAGTGGCATGGTTGACTGTGTCAAAAGCTTTCGACAAGTCAAGTGCCACTAACACAGTCCTGTGATTTGGTTGGTTTTGATTTAGACCGCTATTTATTTGCGTTGTAATGGCATTGAGTGCGGTGGTGGTGCTGTGCAGCTTACGGAAGCCATGTTGATGATTAGCCAGGTGCAGATTTGCGATGTAATACGGGAGCAAAATGGACTCTAGCGTCTTCACTACCGGCGACAAAAGTGATATAGGGCGATATGAATCGCCTATGTTTGCCGGCTTTCTAGGTTTTAATAATGGAACCACTCTCGCCTTTTTCCATATTTCAGGAATGACGAAAGTGTTCAGTGAAAGATTGAATAGAGCCGCTCAGTATTTGTGTCCCTCCTGGCCTAGATGTTTCAGCATCTTCATGGCAATGCCGTCGGGGCCGATGGATTTTGAGGGCTTAGCCTGTCTGATGGCTTCCTTGACCTCTGAGGCAGTGATGACAATGGGCGTGTTTTGGTTTTTGTATTTACGCGCCTGTCGCATGGTTCTACGTTTAGCTCTATCGGGTGGGGAATGTAGTACAAATTGTCTACAGAAGGAGTTCGCACATCCCCTAGGGTCCTTCTTCACCCTGTCACCGAAAGTAATATCTACTTTATCCTTGTGTTGTGTTGGATTAGATAGAGCTTTGACCGTAGTCCATAATTTGCCAACACCGTCAGAGAGGTTGCATTGCTCTAGGTGTTGTTTCCATTTGGCCAGTTTGTGTTTATCGACCAACCTACGAATTTCCGCGTTGAGATCCCTTATGCGGGGGTCTGCGGGATTGAGACTTCGCACTTCATCTCTTTCTCTAGCCATGGCCGCTGCCTCCGCGGGGAAATTTGGTCTTATTCGAGATATTCGACCCGCAGGAATGAAGCGTCTAGAGGCCAAGTCAATGATGTTGCGGAAGTCTCGTTCGCCTTTGCGTACGTCCGTAGGAATGGATAGAGCAGCCAAGGATTCGTCCGTATATGTCTGAAAACTGTCCCAGTCCGCCTTGGTAAAGTTGATGTATGTACCATGCTCAGGTGTTATAAAGTCCGTCGGTCGTTCGATGGTAATGACTATTGGGAGATGGTCAGACTACACATCGTTACAACAACCCAATTGTTAATGAACACCTCTGCAATGGTTTCTGCCTCTTGATTTGGAATCGGGTAAACTTCTGGCCATTTGCTGAAATAGTCCATAGCAACTAGTACGTATTTGTTTCCTAGTTTGCTAGTAGGAAATGGACCAGCTACATCCATGGCAATCCTCTCAAACGGTGCACCTGTGTTGTACTGCTTCATCTGTCCATGGCTTCTCGACTTCGGACCCTTTACTTTGATGCACACCTGACAGTTGGCGATCCACTCCGCGATCGATTGCCGGCAACCAACCCAATAGAATCTCTGCTTGACTTTCTCCAGTGTTTTTGTGACTCCTAGATGACCTCCACTTGGACCATTATGTAGTTCATACAAAACATCAGAGATTTTCTTCCTTGGGACAACTACCAGCTTCCGAGCGCATTGACCATCTTCGCTTTCCTAAACTCTATGTAAGCAACCGGATACCAATTTCAAACTGTTCCACTGTGCCCAATATGACTTGACAACAGGACTCTCTGCTGACATCTCCTCTGTTGTTGGTCGTTCATTTTGTTCGATCCCCTGCATCACACGTACCAGATCTGAATCCTCTAGCTGATACTTTCTTAGTTGATCCATGTTCCATTCGTCCGTAGATGTTATAGTCATCAGCCGTACATCTATAACATCTTCCTTGGCCTCAGCTTTCGAACAATGCTTGCATTCCAGGTTACATGGTCGCCGGGACATTGCATCAGCATTACCGTGGTTGCTGCCTTTGCGATGCTCTATGGAAAAGTCATAACTTTGTAGTCGCTCTATCCACCGTGCCAATTGACCTTCCGGATTACGGAACTGCAAAAGCCATTTCAACGCTGCATGGTCTGTCCTGACGTGGAACCGCTGTCCATAGAGATACTTGTGGAAATGTTTGATGCACTCCACCAATGCCAGTAGTTCTCTTCGTGTTACACAATAGTTCCTTTCGGGCTTTCCAATTGTGCGGCTATAGTATGCCACTACCTTCTCCTGCCCATCGACAATCTGTGACAAAACTCCCCCAATCGCATAACCGCTCGCGTCTGTATCCAAAATAAATGTTGCGCCTGGGATTGGATACGCTACATTTTTTGCACGTTTTTAGGGACAGTCTAATAATATTACAACAACCACATGAAAACTTGAAACTTTGATTGCAAATATCTCTGCAGAGAAGCAAAATATTAAAAAAGCGCTTCCGGATTCGTGATCCTGAGGCCAAAACCCGTCTTTTGAGCTATCTCCCATATTTTTAGCTAATTTATTAGCAGTTGACCCCTAAAGGAAACTAATACCCGGACCCGGGTCATTTTTCGGTTTTTTGACCATAACTTTTCACTAAAACAAAAAATTAAAAAAGCGCGACATTTTTTGCACGTTTTTAGGGACAGTCTAATAATATTACAACAACCACATGGAAACTTGAAACTTTGATTGCAAATATCTCTGCAGAGAAGCAAAATATTAAAAAAGCGCTTCCGGATTCGTGATCCTGAGGCCGAATCCCGTCTTTTGAGCTATATCACATTATTTTAGCTAATTTATTAGCAGTTGACCCCTAAAAGAAACTAATACCGGCCGCGCTTATAAAAAATAACCCTGGGCTACGCCATCCCAAGTCCGGACGTGTGACATAACCGTGGCTACCGCCACGGCGGGACTTTATTGCACGTTTTTATGGACAGTCTAATAAAATTACAACAACCACATGAAAACTTGAAACTTTAATTGCAAATATCTCTGCAGAGAAGCAAAATATTAAAAAAGCGCATCCGGAGTCGTGATCCTGAGGCCGAACCCCGTCTTTTGAGCTATATCACATAATTTTAGCTAATTTATTACCAGTTGACCCCTAAAGGAAACTAATACCACATTAAGTAACAAATATACATATATGTATTTTATTTATTTAAAATTTAGCTGCGAAAACAAACTTTGTTACTTGTGGCTCAATAGTAAAATTACTCAACTTGGATTATGGATCCCGACTTCATTCACATGATGTTAAATATGGCTCTGGATCAGGTCAACAGTCTGTGACCGGCGTTGAGATGAAAGAGGATGTCAACAGCCATTGGCTGATAAAAGCTCCATCAAGGAAGCATTGTGAACGTGGGGAGCCTATAAAATGCGGAGATGTCATTCGATTTGAACATTTGACAACATATAAGAATTTACATTCACATCACTTTCAATCGCCCTTGTCTGGAGAACAGGAAGTATCTGCTTACGGTGAAGGTGGTGTAGGTGATACGGGTGATCATTGGGAGTTGGTTTGCAGCAGCGATGAATGGTTGCGTGATGCCCATGTACGACTGCGTCATTTAGACACTGGCAGTTATTTAGGTATGTCCGGGCGTTCCTTTGGTCGACCAATTTCTGGTCAAATGGAAGTTGTTGGGTTTAGCAGTCCACAACATGGTAGCCGTTGGACAACTGCAGAAGGTCTTTATATTGTACCTAAAAATAACGAATCCTACAATGAATATGCGCACACGGAGCTCTAATAGAACTTATAATATCAAGAAATAAATTAGGTGAATAATTTTGTCTCATTTAATCAATATTTTAAGAATTTAGTAATATATATTAGTAATTAGTAGAATTGAGTTACTTTGTTGTTAGTTTCCCTGCAAACATCGACTACCGAAACTCACTAACCAATCATAAAAATTATAAGCTTTTATTTAGTTTCACCTGACGGCTGTCTGTTATCAAATCTTGCAAGCTAAATTTGATACACTTCCCGGTGTCCGATTGATTTGAAATTCTGCACCCATGTATAACCCTGATGACAATGCAATATTATAAAAAAAAAATTCGATAGGTGGCGCGTGGGTCGCTATATTTTCAAAATTCGCATTTATGGTCCGATTTAGCTGAAATTCGTAACATGTATTACTACCATGAAAAGAAATATTTTTGTAAAAAAAAATTCCGCTAGGTGGGGCTGAGATAGCGGTAATAAAAACTCAAAATCGTAATTATGGACCGATTTGGCTGATATTTTACGTGTGTGTTACTTAATTAATTTCTAAATGTTAAAAAAAAATTGGACCCGCTAGGTGCTGCGTGAGTCGCTTTATTTGAGAATTACGAAGGTCTGTTTTCAGTGTCGATTAATTCTTTTTTCAACGAACTTCCCGTTGAGGGAGGATCTTGAAATTTTCATCATCGCTTAGTTTTATACCCCAATGCACTATAATAAAAAAATAATTCCGATAGGTGGCGCATGGGTAGAGATATTTGAAAAATTTAATTTACATAGATTTTGCTTTCCATTTTGAACTAACTCCCCGTTGAGCTGGGGTTTTCAAATTTACACCATCGATCAGGTTTTACTGACAATGCATTATACAAAAAAAAATCTAAAATATTGCTTTATTTGCAAAAATCCAAGGGTGCGATTTAGTTTAGACTCGCACGAATTTTGGACTGTTTTTGGTATGGAACGAAAGAGGGAGTTCTCCAGATCACAAATATATAGGTCTTAGAGTCAGGCGGTTTATAGTTCTCCGGTAAAACGTTGTTAAAGTTAGTAAATTTTGCACGTTTTTTTTGTATGTATATATGTATATGTATGTACTGTTTTTGACATTGAAAGGGTGTTGTCACATCCAAAAAATTTTAATAAAAAATAATAAGGCTTACAATACTTTTCATGCGCACCAATTAAGTATTTGAATAGGGTTTGCAAGCCTCACCTATACTAAAATAAATGGGTGTACTACGCGGAAGGACTCACGGTTAGAGCACACGTCCGGACTCCGCCAAATGGGTTTACTACGCAGAAGTACTCACTGCGGCGGTAGCCGCAGTTGGTGCACGCGTCCGGACATGGGATGGCGTAGCCCAGGGTTATTGTAAATAAGCGCGGCCGAAGGCCGCCTACGCGGAAAGGTGTTGAAATAAAAAAATATGTTTTTTTTTATTTTTTGTTTAAGTGTGGCAACATCCTTCTTTGACAACAAATTTGTTGTGAAATATCTGTGTATAGCTGTGCGATGGTGAAAATTTATAATTTTGTAAAAATAGATGAATATTTATACATATTAATATTATTTTCTGTTAATCATATGCAATTCATAAGTGTTATGGTACCATTATGCGGAAAAATGCGTGAAATTTAAAAAATTGTGCGTTAGTTACCTATAGTGCCATGCAAAATTTGCAAACCTCAAAACCATTATCTCAGTAAATATAAGGCTCCTTACGCTAAGATTATATATTTGTGTTCAGAAAAAGCTCCTCTATCCTCCTGAAAACCCCGTTTTTTTCTAGCTGTGCGAGTCTATACTAAAATTTCCCCAAATCCAATCATCACCCAAGTTTAGTCGTTTTTCCCTATTGCCATCAGTGTACGAAAATAAACTTTATTGTACGGTACTATTTCGTTTTGTTTATTACTTTCATAGTTCAGTACAAAACAAAATCCAAAAGCTGAGTTCACTTTGAAAACTGTAAAATACATTTTTTGAAATTTACATCCAAAATAAAAAACAAAATAAAAAAAAAATTTTGTTCTCTATGAACATACATTCAAACACTTATATTTTTCTTCAATCAATTGAAACGTTTGTGTTTAAAAATTTTTTTTTGTTGGTATTGTCACAAACAAAAACCAAACGTTTCCAAAAAGTAATAAACTGTACAAAACTTAAATGACATGCTACTCGATGAGGAAATGAAAAGTATTTTGTACAGTTTATTTTCGTGCCCTGATTGCCATAGAAAGAAGATTGGAATTCGCCGCGTGGTGTATTCCAAAAGTACCTTTACTTACCACGCGGTGAATTCCTTTACTCTTATGAGCATTGTCTACTGATATGCAGATGGCACTGAGCATTATTATAAGTTATAAGCTTTTATTTAGTTTCACCTGACGGCTGTCTGTAATCAAATCTTGTAAGCTAAATTTGATACACTTCCCGGTGTCCGATTGATCTGAAATTCTGCACCCATGTATAACCCCGATGACAATGCAATATTATAAAAAAAAATTTCGATAGGTGGCGCGTGGGTCGCTATATTTTCAAAATTCGCATTTATGGTCCGATTTAGCTGAAATTCGTAACATGTATTACTACCATAGGTTAGGTTAGGTTAGGTTAAAAGGGCAGGACAGAGTACACCGACCCCGTCCAACACTTAGGCCAGAAAAAATAGGCCCATTGTGATACCCCACACGGTCACTACACCACCCCCATGTCCGAAAACCCAAGCTCACACTCCAGGCAGAGGAACAAACCAGTTCGTGGAATCAATAAATTTGGCTAACGCCTTAATTTCCATTTTTGATACCTCGGCGAGGTCGTCGAGGAACGGTTGGCCGAGTATAGCCAAACGTCTTCTACTAAGTGCGGGGCATTGACACAGCAGATGCTGAACGCTCTCTTCCTCCTCAATACATCTGCAGCTGCGACAGTAGTCGTGAGATGTGACGCCCATCCTAGCACCATGCGTGCCTATTAAACAGTGTCCTGTTAAGACCCTTACCAAAGAGGAAATGCCCGATTTATTAAGGGTCAGCAGGCAACTAGTACGCCCTTTATTATAAGAAGGCCAAGTTGACCTGGATATCTCGCACGTCGAGAGACTTGACCAGAGCGTATTTGCTCTTTGTATGGTATTTGTGCTCGCACGAAGTTTGAAAGAGGCCATGGGAATGCCTACCAAATCATTTCCTGGAAGGATATGAGTGGTGGTACCCTTCCTGGCCAGCTCATCCGCTTTGCAGTTGCCTTCAATATCCCTGTGACCAGGTACCCAAATAAGGCTGATACCGAAGTGCTGAGCCATCTCGTTAAGAGATCTGCGGCATTCAGTTAGCGACTTTGTGTTGTCGACACATGAGTTCAGTGCCTTTAGCGCGGCCTGACTGTCTGAGAAAATAAATATTCGTTTGCCGTTTCGGGGCGTAGACACCAGACTTTTAACTGCACCGTGTATAGCCAGCATTTCCGCTTGGTACACGCTGCAGTGATCGGGAAGACGAAAAGAGATCTCTAGTCCCATATCCGGTGAAAAGATACCTCCTCCCACCTTCCCATCAAGCCTAGAGCCATCAGTGAATATGTTAATGGCGTTCTGGACAGTATGTGGTCTGTTATCCCATTCTTGTCTTGTTGGTATTTTCACCTCGTAATTCCTGACAAACACGTTATTTGGCGTGCAATAGTCAGTGTGTGATGGTATGTTAACAGGAGCGTGAGAGCCTAAGATTGTGGCGTGTCCACTTGTTCCGTGCATCCAAACGCCTGTTTCCCTTATTCGCAGAGCCGTGATGTTGTTGTTGTTGTTGTAACGATGTGTAGTCCTGCCCAACGCGTATTTTTCCCTAACCTAATTGTCATCAATATCTTCTAACGGGAGTCCAAGGAAACTAGCAGTTTCAATAGGATTGGACCAAAGAGAGATGGGTGTTAGAAGAGTGGGCTCAAATGAGCAAGAAAATAAGTGATTGGTATTGTGGGGGGATGAGCCGCATGCCGGACATACATTCGGCACATCAGGGTTCAGTCTAGATATGTAGGAGTTTAACCTACTACAATATCCAGAGCGTAATTGAGCCAGAGTGACCCTTGTCTCTCGAGGAAGATGACGCTCCTCTTCAGAAATGCCAGGTGTTGCGGCATGTAAGACATTGTTTAGCGGACAGAGCGCAGAGTAATGGCCAACAGACGTTGTATGGATATGCCCCAAAGCCTGTTTGTGCACCTGTAGATCAAACGGCGTTGTTATATAGTGACGGATCTCATCAAAATGTTTACGTAGATGCGACCTTATGGTCCTAGGAGGCGGAATGAGTTCAAGCAGTTGTCTACCGGGATGCTGTGGTTTACAGCAGTTCAGTAGGTACTGCTTGTTTAGCATTTCATTATGCTCCCTAACTGGAAGCATTTCCACCTCATTATGTATATGAGATATAGGTGACATAAGGACGCACCCCGTAGCGGTTCTGAGCGCGGTGTTTTGACAGGCCTGAAGCTGATTCCAGTGAACGTCTGCAAGCCCCGGCGACCATATCGGCGACGCATAGTTCAGGATCGGCCGACCAATTGCCTTGTACGTTACCAACAACGTTTCTTTGTCTTTACCCCAAGTACTGCCGGCTAGTGACTTGAGGATTTTGTTGCGGCTCTGTAATTTTGAGACAATTGCGGCTGAATGGGCAGCGAAAGTGTGCATGGTGTCAAAAGTCACTCCTAAAATTTTTGGGTGAGCGACAGTAGGTATTTTATGATCACCTACATAGATTTCTAATTCCATGCCAACCTGCGCCGTCCACGTCGTGAATAAGGTCGCCGAAGACTTTGTTGGCGACAATGTCAAGGTTCGGGCAGTAAAGAACTCGACTAGAGAGGGGAGATAACCATTTATTTTGGAGCACAGCTCATCAACGGAAGTACCAGTTGCCAATATCGTGCAATCGTCTGCGTAAGAAACAATCGTAACTTCTTCTGGTGGAGGAGGAAGCTTCGAAATATAGAAGTTAAACAATAACGGGGAGAGGACACCACCCTGTGGTACCCCTTGTTTTATCTTCCTGGCTTTAGATTTTTTGTTTCTAAATACAACAGACGACCGACGACCGCTGAGATAATTGGCGGTCCAACGCTTTAGACAGGGGGGGAGTGACGAGTCTTCCAAATCAGCTACAAGTTGCCCATGATTTACTGTGTCAAAAGCTTGACTCAAATCAAGTGCAACTAGAACCGTCCTGTCATTAGGCCTATTTTGATTAAGACCGTCAGTTATCTGAGTGTTTATGACATTTAGAGCAGATGTTGTGCTCCTACCCTTCCTGAAGCCATGTTGGTGCTCGGCTAACATCAAGTGTGATGTGTAGAGCGGGAGTAGGACCGCCTCAAGTGTCTTTACTACTGGCGAGAGGAGTGATATCGGGCGATATGACTCCCCAACGTTAGCTGGCTTGCCAGGCTTTAGTAGTGGGATCACAGTTGCCTGCTTCCATTTGTCGGGTATGACAGCTGTGATCAGAGACAAATTGAAGACGGCCGTTAAATATTTGACTCCCGCTAGGCCGATGTGTTTTAGATGCACCATGGCTATGCCATCAGGGCCGATGGCTTTGGAGTTTTTGGCCTTCCGGATGGCCTCTTGAACCTCTGTAGCGGTGATGGGAACGGGGGCATAGTTTTTGTGTTTATGCGCACGCCTGAAGATTCCACGTCTAGCCCTGTCTTGCGCAGGGTGTGGGACATATTGTCGACAAAAAGCCTGTGCACATTTCCTGGGGTCATTTATTGTCTTGTCACCAAAGGTAATGTCGACATTTTTTGGTGGACCCGAAGGATTCGACAAGGACTTGACGGTGGACCATAATTTCCCAACACCGGTAGAGACGTTACAAGACCTGAGGTGCTCCTCCCATTTGGTTTGTTTGTGTTCGTTAACCAGCCTTCTGATTTCCACGTTGAGATCACCGATCTGTGGGTCAGATGGATCGATGTTGCGTATGAGGTCACGTTCGTTGGCCAAGGCTGCGGCCTCAGCTGGGAAGTTAGGCCTGATATCTTTTATCCTACCAGCTGGTATGAAACGGGCTGTAGCCTTTTTAATGACCTCACGTATGTTGCGCTCGCCAACGTGTACGTCAGTGGGAATGGGAAGATCACCAAAGGAGCTCTCCGTGAATTCCAAAAAGCCGACCCAATTGGCCTTTTTGAAATTCACGTAAGTACGTTTCTCCGACGTGATAAAATCCGTGGCACGATCGACAGACAGGATGATAGGCAGGTGGTCGGATGACAGGGCCACCATAGGTTGCCAGTTGATGCTGTTAATTAACCCCGGGCTAACAATAGTTAGGTCCGGGGAGCTACTGCAGTTAACAGCCATCCTAGTTGAGGAGTCTCCGTTCACAGTACAGAAAGAGGAGTTATCAATTTGCTCGGCTAATTCCCGTCCTCTGCCGTCCACCGAAAGGTGTGAATGCCACATATCATGATGGGCATTAAAATCGCCCATGATGATACGGTTATCGCCCCAAAGAAACGCCCTAAGGTCAGGACGATAACTTCTGGGGCAGCAGGTGACGGCAGGAATGTATATATTGATTAGCTCGAGATCAACGCCACCAGCTTGTATAACTATACCTTGACACTCTAAAGGTAAGTCACTTTGGTCAGTGTTGATATCAAATTCCCTATACTGCACCGTATGGTGTACAAGGAACGCGAGACCACCTCCGCCGTCTGTACGATCATGCCGGAGTACGTGGTAGCCTCCACTCGCTCGGAGATTCGAGTGGGGGCCAAGTTTTGTCTCCTGGATTGCAGCAATTTTGATTTTATGTAGCTGCATAAATGTGGTTATCTCCGCTATCCTGCCGGTCAAGCCGTTGCAGTTAAATTGCAACAATTTAAATTGCGAAGGAGAGGCAATGGTTTAGAGACGAGGGCTGAAGCTCAGTAGTGCTACAAGCATCAACCGATGTGCTACGAAGAAAGTAGCCATGAGTGGGTGCTTGTGCTGTTGATGCACTAGGAAGTAAGCTACAGCCGGGAACACATATATTCTGCTGGGCAATATAATTATTGCAGGTCGTGGAGACTTGATTATTATTAGAGGGCGATAAAGCAACATATGAGCGTCGCTTGCCTCGGGACGTCCTACGACGTGAACAGCAGGGCGCCACAAAATTTTTATAGAAACTAGTGGGCCGATGTGCTTTCGGATCTAGTCCGGAGCAACTTGATTTGTGCAACCAACCTTTGCATGATGCACACTGTACTGAGTGTGATCGTCTTGTATATATTTTCTTCCGACAAACGCAGCAGAACCATTCTCTTGGGCCAGGATTTGGCTCAATGCCAGCCCGGATCAAGAGAATAAGGAGCAGCCGTGCTGCAAGGGGCTGTTCCGGGGATGACAATAGGTGAGGGAATCGTGACGCGTTAGACAGGGTCACTTCGAAATGTATTGCTCTTGGCCGAGTCATTATAAAAAAAAAAAACAACCCGGGTCGTTTCGGTACGAAGGGTATTGTACAGGTACAAATACCGTTCTCGCAGAACCGGCAATACGTGAAACGTATCCTACGAGGTCACTGTAGGATTCGGTGAGCAACGTAATGTCGAGGACTTCCTCGCTGTTTTTTGTTACGAAAGTGGGGTCGTTTCCCCTGTTGCATATACTTAGATTAGAGCCTAGTAAGTAATTATAAAGTGACTCACCTCGCTCATTTGTGTCAGTGCTGCCCCATTGATTGTGATGGGCATTTGCGTCGCCGCCTAGCACGATAATGTCGTCACGCGGTTTGGTGGAACTCACGAGCTCTTGAAATATCCTTGATGGTAATGGACCTTGGTGATCGTGGGCCAGATAGAAGGACGCAAACCTGCACCCCCTACCCAGCCCCTCGACGCTAATCGCTGTCAAGTCTCCGTCACTGTATTGGGGTAAAAGAAGAGCGTTAATATTTGCTTTGGCTAAAATACACGTTCGAGGCTTACCTTTTTCTATAGCGCTGTAGAGCTTGTATGTAGGAGTCCTCAAGCCACAGATCCTATCACCAGTGATCCATGGCTCTTGGACCAGAACAATGTCTACTGCACCTTTTGAGAGCTGCAGCAGAAGTGCAGCCGAAGCTGCTTTGCTATGATGAAGGTTAATTTGGAGGACCCTCATCATGCTTTTTGCCGCTCTCCTCCGTGAGCGTCGCGTCCGCATCGTCCTCGCTCAGAAGCTGACTCTCGGAGTAAAGCCTCCTGAGAGTCGAGCTACCGTCCGAGCCAGACGAGGCGTAGCCGCTCCGTTTTTCTGACGCAACTGACCCATTGTCGTCCACGTCCATTTCATTGTCGCTGGGGGAGGGGTCCACCTCAGCAAGAGATGCAGAACTGGCAACAGCTTCAGCATCGGCCTTATAGACTTTGAGTACAGCCTTTCTGTACCCATATCGTACTGTATAATTGCACCGGGCCAGAGCCTCGATACTTGCCTCATCGAGTAGCAGTACTATCTGCATCGTTGCCTTGTCGGTCTTGTCAACATTGACCACCCTCCAGTTCTGTGTGGGTAGCTCCGGGTTGTATTCTTGCAGAACGTCAAGAATTTCGGCTGGTTCCGAGGGTGTCGCTGGAACCCAGGCTCTAGCCCTTGGGCGTTGCGGGATATCGACCGCGTCCACTACCCTCAGGCGCGCGCCAGGATAGACCTCTCCTATGCGCTCAATTCCGATCTTGTATAGGTCCACGGATCTACTGTCATCGCAGGCAATGAGTTTGACATTGCCTTGATACCACCCGGCGTCGGTGTAGTTGGGTGGCGGTCAAGGGTTATCCCTTTTCACCTGGACTGCAACCTTGGCGAGCGCGGCCTCGATCCACTTCCACTGTTGTTTGGGGATCCTGCCGTCAACGTTGCTCTCGTCGATGATGCCAATGATCTTGCGATCCTTGGCTATGTCAGCGAAAGACCTTGTCCAGCCTCCTTGTGTTTTGGCCCTTTTCGGTGCCGTAGGGGTAGTCTCCTCTACTGAGCGATTGCGCTTAGAGGACTCCCCCTTGTTTGCGCCATACAGCTCCACCCTGAAATCAGGGACTATACGCCAAGCCCACGCAAGGTCTCGCTGGATCTTCGCCCAGGCCTCCGCAGAAACATCTTCCTCCCTTGTCGGTGAGGTCGCATTCCTGTAAAGGATCCTGGCTGCAGACCGCTTGTCTTGGTGGCTGGCCTTTGTGGGTTGCCTGTCCTTGGCCCCAGCGCTAGTGCCTCCAGCACCCTTGGAGCCCCCAGCCAAGGACTCACCAGACGCTGTACGCTGACTGGCAAACCCGCTGGTAGAGGCTACAGGGTTGGAGATACCTGCTATGCTGGCCTCCCGATCGACACCTCTAGAAGAGGCGCCGCTCACCGGACTACTCGGACCGGTTTTGCACTCGGCCCTATTTTGTCTAGCTGCCGCAGCAGCATTGAATCGCTGGGGTGTCCTATCAGCTTTTTTGTTTTGGTTTGGGCCCGGTTTGACCGTGACCGTCTTAGCGGAGCGAGCTCCTGTTGGCTTCTTTACCGGAGAGCCAGACTCCTTGTTTTTATTTCCTGTATTATATTGCTCCATAATTCGTACCCACGAGTGGCGGAGAGGGGGATGGTCCACCCGGGCAGAGATCCACATTACCCGGGTAAGGCTAAATAGAATCGGAGGTCGCCCGGTATCCGAAGCACTCCGTTCGCGACTGGGCTATTTGAGGGCCCCCAGCCAGGTTGATCATCGGCACGGATCGTATGACACCTTGATCCAGCCCTTACAGAGAAAGGAAGTGTGGGAAGGGATGGGGGGGGGGGGGGGGGGGGGGGGGGAGAGATCGCCGCTCGAATTAGCCGCCGAAGCGTTACCAGGTGTCACCACGAGGAGGCTCCACCCCCGCTTGGAGGAGGAGGGTGCATGCACCTACGAGTCGACGATTTGGGGTGGCGCTGGTATGTGCAAGGCGCAAACACCCCCATGAAAGACACCCCACCATGAAAAGAAATATTTTTGTAAAAAAAAATTCCGCTAGATGGGGCTGAGATAGCGGTAATAAAAACTCAAAATCGTAATTATGGACCGATTTGGCTGATATTTTACGTGTGTGTTACTTAATTAATTTCTAAATGTTAAAAAAAATTGGACCCGCTAGGTGGCGCGTGAGTCGCTTTATTTGAGAATTACGAAGGTCTGTTTTCAGTGTCGATTAATTCGTTTTTCAACGAGGTAGGATCTTGAAATTTTCATCATCGTTTAGTTTTCTGCCTCCACGCAAAATAACAAAAAAATAATTCCGATAGGTGGCGCATGAGTAGAGATATTCGAAAGTTTTCATTCCAGGAAATTTTGCTTTTGATATTGTACTAACTTGCAGTTAAGATGGGATTTTGCAAATTTTCATCATCGTTCAGGCTTCGCTAACAGTAAATAAAAAAATTTGCTTAATTTCAAAAATCCCATTTATCGTTTAGTTTAGTCTTCATTCCAATATCCCAAAAGTAACTTTATTAACCACGCGGCTTTATAGTAAAAGTTTCTATGTTTTCTGTTGCTGTAGCAGCCGATTGATGTCGCTGCGACATTATTGCCTCTTTGCCGCACGGCTTTATAGCGGCGTCACAATCAATTTAAACAATATTTTATATTTAAAATAAATTCAAGAAAAAAGATGTTCTAAGCACAAGCTTATAGGTATATTTCTTGTTGATAAACCGAATTAAAAAGTAAAAAATAAAATTAAAGAAAAAAAAACTTTTTTAAAAATAAGCTTTATATTGTACATAATTATATATTTCTAACATTAAAACTTTACACCTAAATTATTAAATCTTCCAGTATATATCACATTCCTAATGTTATTAATTATAAAAGCGTGTTAAATTTTGATTGCATAATTAAGAACATTTAGGACCTTCTTTTCTATTTGATGGTATAATTAAGAACATTCAGGTGTTAAATTTTGATTGTATAATTTAGGACCTTCTTTTCTATTTGATGGTATAATTAAGAACATTCAGGACCTTCTTTTCTTGCTATCGAAATTTAACACGCTTTTATTATTAATAGAGTGACTTTTGACACCATGCACACTATCGCTGCCCATTCAGCTGCAATTGTCTCAAAATTACAGAGCCGCAACAAAATCCTCAAGTCACTAGCCGGCAGTACTTGGGGTAAAGACAACTAAACGTTGTTGGTAACGTACAAGGCAATTGGTCGGCCGATCCTGAACAATGCGTCGCCGATATGGTCGCCGGGGATTGCAGACGTTCACTGGAATCAGCTTCAGGCCTGTCAAAACACCGCGCTCAGAACCGCTACGGGGTGCGTCCTTATGTCACCTATATCTCATATACATAATGAGGTGGAAATGCTTCCAGTTAGGGAGCATAATGAAATGCTAAACAATGCTGTAAACCACAGCATCCCTGTAGACAACTGCTTGAACTCATTCCGCCTCCTAGCACCATAAGGTCGCATCTACGTAAACATTTTGATGAGATCCGTCACTATTTAACAACGCCGTTTGATCTACAGGTGCACAAACAGGCTTTGGGGCATATCCATACAACGTCTGTTGGCCATTACTCTGCGCTCTGTCCGCTAAACAATGTCTTACATGCCGGAACACCTGGCATTTCCGAAGAGGAGCGTCATCTTCCTCGAAAGACAAGGGTCACTCTGGCTCAATTACGCTCTGGATATTGTAGTAGGTTAAACTGCTACATATCTAGACTGAACCCTGATGTGCCAAATGTATGTCCGGCATGCGGCTCGTCCCCCCACAATACCAATCACTTATTTTCTTGCTCATTTGAGCCCACTCTTCTAACACCCATCTCTCTTTGGTCCAACCCTATTGAAACTGCTAGTTTCCTTGGACTCCCGTTAGAAGATATTGATGACAATTAGGTTAAGGAAAAATACAACAACAACTGCGCATAGCAACGGCGACGCGGCAGCGACGCAACGACAAGCAGAACTCGAATAAAACCACAACGCAAAGTGGAAACGAAACAATTGTACGTGCAAATGCATTAACGTGTTGCATTTTGGGTACATACATAGTTACAACGATCAGAATACGTGCGGTATTCTATTCTAACAACGACAGCGAAAACGGCTACACGCAAGTAGGCAATCGATACAACGGCTAGCAAACGGAGCTCAGCAGCAGCATCAACGTACTACAACGACCACGAATTTGCAACGCAAAACCTTTCGTCTGTTTTTATGCACGAAATATGGTGAAAATTAACGAACTAAAATTAGAGCAGTTAAAGAAATTGCTGCGCGAAAGAGATTTGGCAACGACGGGTTTACGAAACCAATTAATACAGCGTCTCAGTACACACGAGAATTCCGATGAAGTAGACATCCAAGACGAAGACGCTACGGAAGAAGCAGAGCAAACGCCAGCGATAACTCAGTGGCAGGAAGAGATGAAGCTACTTCGTGAAATGATGGCAAAGTTTTTGCAAACACAAAACGTCACTAGCAGCAGCGCATCACAGGCAGCAGAGCAAGCAACAGAGCAGCGCGCAAATAGCAACAGTGCAGTAGCAGCGAACGGCACTGCAGTTGAACGAAATGGAAACGGAGAGAATATTCTCGAAGACGACGGCAGCGTTTTATCAACCAATATAGGCGCAACTTTACGTAATAGAAACAGTGAACAATTTTCAACAAGCGTTAATATGAGACAAGCATCGGTCAAAGAAATTTCGAATACCCTGCCGGAATTTGACCCAACGAACAACGCAAGCATTACGGTGGTGCTGCACGTATGTGGTTGGATGCATCACCCACGATGCATATAACTTGGACGGAATTTGCCAAAGCTTTGCAGTGCGAGTTTGGCTCAGAGAAGGACGAGGCAGAAATTCACTTTGTCATGGCTAATGCAACACGTCGACCAAAAGAAACGGGGAAGGAATATTGTTTCCGTATATCATCATTGGGTATTCGTTCAAGCAAGGTCGGGCTTGAAGCACCGTGAGCTCCAGCAAAGTATAGCAGCAATGAAATTCACAACCGTCAAACACATGCGAGATGCTATCGAGGATTATTTTGTAAATCGTGGCGAGTTAAGCGATCCGCAAACGAATCAATCAGCAAAACGAAATGAAGCTAAATCAAAATTTGGCGAAACCGAGTCGCGCAACGAAACGAAACCGCAGTTGAAATGTTACAACTGCAACGAACCTGGACACTTCTCAAACAAATGTCCATTACCGCAAAAACGACATCGCTGTACAACGTGCAACAAAGTACATCCCAACGGCGGAAATTGTGATAAAACTACCGCAACTACGAGACGACTTGGAGCAACGAATCACGATGGATGTTTCAACAAAGTAGTCCACATCCAAACGAAACCGTATATCGCTTTCATCGATACTGGCAGCCAGTGCAGTATTGGGTGCATTCGAGATGGTAATCACAACCGCAGTGTTGCAAATTTGGCAAAGTATCACGTTCTGCGCAAATTTCTGGCAACACTGGCAACAGCATGACGTTCGTTTGTCACTTTTTGCGCGCAATTTATGCAAACAACCGGCAACAAAAAAATTTGGTGTGCACAACGTAATGGACGAAGAAAGGTTTGTATAATTGTGCTTTATTAAACATTCTTTCAGTTTATACTAAACATTTTTTTCTTTTTTTACTTTTTTAGTGAAAGATCGGGTAACGCAGCTACCAAGCTCCTTGTGAGATGTCGGCTTGATATGGAGGCTGAATTTGCTGCCGGCAAAAAGAAAAAATCGTTTCTTTGGGGTAGAGTGCTTGATGATATGAAAGCCGTGAGTCCCGAGGTCACAGACACTAGGGATACAATCCAAAGAAAGTTTCTGAACATGCTGGCCTCGTATAAACGCCTAAAAAAGCGAAATAATGCAACCGGAAGAGACGCCACAAACTGGGCGTACTTTGACGAGTTTGACGCGGTTTATGGGACCCGGCACTCGATTCAGCCTCCACCGGAAAATTTACAGAGCTCCTTGGGAAATCCCACATGCGAGGAAAGTGAAGGTGACTCAGACAGTTGCGTTGCAAGCTCAACAAAACGTCCTAGGAAGCCGACAAACGAAACATTGTCATTTTTTAAAGAGGAGGCTGATCAGGAGCAAAAACGCCATGAAGAGATACTGAAACTAGAAAAGGAAAAGCTCGAGATAGAGAGGGAAAAAATTGGCGTTCTAAACTCGTTGCGTGAAATCCTTGCGAAGAGAACCTAAGTGCTACATTTGAAGGGCCAAGAACCAAAGGGATCTATTGCAAAAAAATGTAAAACATTACTTATTCATTAAAGACTGTTATTAGTAAACACTATTTATTTATTAACTAGCTTATAGCAAATGAATTAAAGCCAATATTAATTATAATATTTATAAATAATCATTTATGAACAAAATAACATTTTTAATTCATTTCTTTTTGCGATACCTTCATTAACTTCGCTTATATTTTCGGCAACAGTAATTCTATCGGTCATGTTGATGTTTTGGTGGCTGTAAATATCCATATCGGCTGAGGCTGGATCCTCGCCATGGCGTAAAATAAAATTATGTAATATGGGGCAGGCCATAACAATTTTAGAAGCATCCTTTATAGTTGAAACATCGATGTGGTTGTATTGTGGTGAGTATTTTGAATTTTTGCCTGAAAAGGCCGAACGACTGTTCTATTAATACTCGTGTGGAACTGAGGTAGTAATTAAACTTTTTGTCTTCTGGTGAGAGATGGCCATTATCCCTATACGGTACCATCAAATATTTTGACAGCGGATAAGCCGAATCTGCTAGTATTATGGCCCCGGTCGCAAGCTGAATTTCTCCAGAGGTAATTTTTTGATAAATTGGGCTATTTTTCCAGACGTTAGCATCATGGCAACTTCCAGGATAGCCGATGAAAACGTCTAGAAATCGTAGATTGCTTCGCATATAGCCTAGGTAGAAAAATAAGTTAAAAATTTTATAAATTAGCTCGGTATGCTTATGCGTTATTTTACCTGCATAGTTATTGAAAAATTTCCTTTACGATCGTAATAGCTGATTGCGTCCTTTTTGGGGGTGTTTATTATACTTTTCATGAACATGAAATGGTATTATAACTTTGGTCCGATGTTTGTAAATATGAGAAGAAGAAGAGATAGACCCATCAATAAGTATACCGAAATGATCAGGATGACGAAATGAGTTGATTTAGCCATGTCCGTCTGTCTGTTTGAACGCAAACTAGTCCCTCAATTTTTGAGATATCTGGCTGAAATTTTGTATGTGGCCACCATTTTGTAATATAGGAATCATTTGTCGGAACTGACAAGATCGGACCAGTATAACATATAGCCCCCATACAACCGATTGTTCAGATATAAGGTTTTTTGGCCAAAACTTCCGCAATTAAAAAGTTAGGAACGTAAAATTTTGCAACTCGAGTAATTTCTATTTATGTAGTGTATATAGTGAAAATCAACGAGATCGGGCAAATGTAACATATAGCCCCCATACAACCGATTGTTCAGATATAAGAATTTTTGGCCAAAACTTCTGCAATTAAAAAGTTAGGAACGTAAAATTTTGCAACTCGAGTACTTTCTATTTAACGCAAAGGCACCGAATTCCGACCAGTGATCGATATGGCAAAATGAATCGCTCCAAAGATAAATTAAAACCCCCAAAGGTTATTAGAAAATATAGTTTTCTGATAGAAAAGAAACCTAAATTTGAAAATATATGCATAATTTTTTCATATAAAAGATGAAATATATATTTTTTTCTATTTAATCTTTTAAGTCTGAAAAAAATCTGAAAACACCGTTTTCCGACCGACTGACTGCAAACTTTCCTGTATCCGACCACTAAGTACCCAGATTCCGACCACCCAATTTATTCCTTGTAAAATCAGCAGAATAGAAGAATATATGTTTAAAAACACAACATTTTTGAATAATACTTCAACATTTATTAAAAATTTGATATAAAAACAACAAAAAAAAATTAATTCAATATTCATTAAAAATTTTATATAAAACTAAAAAAAATTAATTCATACATATTCATATAGAGATAGGGATATTGATATGGATAGGGATGGGGATGGGGATAGGGATAGGGATTTTTTGGATATATATTGAGTCTCCGGAAGGTAATCTGAATTTTTACCGCCGTTCGACACAATTCAACCATTTCCGTTTGGTTGCAAAATTTCTGCACGATATCTACGCCTATAGTACTATGTTGTTGTTGTAGCCATACTTTGTCTTGCCTAGTCGGAAGATCCACTTATAAAAAGTTACGTGACAGACCAGGCAGGAGATGTACGGGTGTTGACAGTTCTTTTCCGGTACGTTCCGGTACTCCTTGCGGTACTGCCTGACTGTCTTGGGAACGATTTCGTGGATTTTAGTCTCCTCTTACGACCGGCATACCTACCTCGGGCATATTCCAAACCCCTAACCCACAGGGTTATCGAATGCATTGGTTGAGCCTTAGGAAATCTGAAGCCAAACTGTTTCCTTCCAAATGTTTTTACGATTAGAATATCAAAGAGAAGGTATTGCCGGTGAAAGAAATGAAGACCCGAGTTTTGGAGTTATCAACCCAAATATGGACTATGGAGACCAAAAAATCGTTATGTATGGAGATCAGACTATTGCGTTGTGTCGAAATTTTGCTCTGTGAGTGTTGTTAACGAAAACATTGTTCGGAAGTTTGCATGAAATTGTATTAGGTCTTTCTGGAATTTGTACTGGAACAATAGAGAGGGACATGGTAGAGGTAGACGGAGAAGATATACTTAGGTGTATGATCTAATCGGTTCTCAAATTATTAATAGGCCAAAACAGCATTCCTCCGCTACAAAAATTGTATTGTAAGTAAGTAAGTAAGTTTTATTCATTATTATCTTAAAATAATTAAATTTTTTATACATCAATTACATCGAAAATCAAACAAAAACCACACATAATGTTTACGTAAGCATGGGGGGAGGGGTGTCCGCTTTGTTAATTTTCAATGACAAGGGGGGTGGGAGGTAAATAATTGCTGGCGTAATATTTGAACGGCCCCAAGCACACAAAACCCAAAAGAACCCGCGTTGGACGGAAACAGGGACAGCGAAATAAATCGTATCCAGATTCCGACCAAACCCAAATTTACCTAATAAGTCCTTTACTCCGGGCTTTATCCAAATTTTGTAAGCACGTTTCTACTTCCACGGACTTATAGGAATCTAACAATAAAGTAATTATGCAATTATATCTAATAAACTTAACGTAAAAGACTTTTAAACCTGATTGGTTTTTCGAAATGAATTGGAAATAAAGTGAAAAAATAGAGCAAACGTAAATTACAAAAAATCCATTAAAGTATTAATAGGTCGGATACAGGTGTATTATAAAAAACTATCTTAAAGAATAATAAAAGAAGTACTAAACACTCATAAAACAACATAAACAAATAAAAAATTCATTTAAATTACAACCTTGCAAATTCCTGTTACCGACCAAATGGTCGGTATTAGGAATGTTAGTATTTTTTAGAGCTCCTCTTTCCGTCCACAATTAATTTACCGATTAATATATTAAGATAATCAAATTTTTCTTGTATATTAAAATTTAAGGACGTTAAAACACTAATAAATCATATAAAATTAATAAATATCAAACTTATCGCTGAATAGTTTAAAAAAAACCTCACTTCTCTTTTTGTCCGGTTTATGTTTTTTTCGGATCAAATTTGATGCGAAATGTACTATTGCGTATTTTTTTTTGAACTGCCAAAGTATCCGTTAACGTTTGAAACTCAAGTTTTGACAATTGACGCAAGATGATTTTTCGAATCGAATGAGATCGGTTTTACTACTTTTCAGATATTTTTTATATGGTTAAACCAATAAAAACTAAAATGGTCGGATAGAGGAGGCCGGTCGGTAAACGGTGCCTTTACGTTATGTAGTGTATATAGTGAAAATCAACAAGATCGGGCAAATGTAACATATAGCCCCCATACAACCGATTGTTCAGATATAAGTTTTTTTGGCCAAAACTTCTGCAATTAAAAAGTTAGGACCGTAAAATTTTGCAACTCGAGTACTTTCTGTTTATGTAGTGTATATAGTGAAAATCAACAAGATCGGGCAAATGTAACATATAGCCCCCATACAACCGATTGTTCAGATATAAGGTTTTTTGACCAAAACTTCTGCAATTAAAAAGTTAGGACGGTAAAATTTTGCAACTCGAGTACTTTCTATTTATGTAGTGTATATAGTGAAAATCAACAAGATCGGGCAAATGTAACATAGAGCCCCCATACAACCGATTGTTCAGATATAAGGTTTTTTGGCCAAAACTTCTGCAATTAAAAAGTTAGGACCGTAAAATTTTGCAACTCGGGTACTTTCTATTTATGTAGTGTATATAGTGAAAATCAACAAGATCGGGCAAATGTAACATATAGCCCCCATACAACCGATTGTTCAGATATAAGGTTTTTTGGCCAAAACTTCTGCAATTAAAAAGTTAGGAACATAAAATTTTGCAACTTGAGTACTTTCAATTTATGTAGTGTGTAGAGGAAAATCATGAAGATCGGGTAAATGTAACATATAGCCCCATACAGCCGGTTGTTCCGATATAAGGTTTTTTGGCCAATACTTCCGCATTTAAAAAGTTAGGAACGTAAAATATTGCACCTTTAGTACTTTCTACATATGTAATGTGTATAGTGTAAGTCAGTACAATTGAACACGTATAATATATAGCCTTCGGCACAGCCGAAGACAGCTTTCCTTACTTGTTTTAAAATGAATTCCATCCATGCATCCAACAACAAAGGGAAACGGATTTGTTCTTTTTGATTGGAAGTCTTCCATGACTCTTTGTTGCTCAACAACCGTGGGCCAAATAATTTCATTTTTTAGATGGCACACTGTTTTGATGGTCATGTGAAAAAGTTTGTGCGCTGTGCCCTTTCCAACGCTGAATCTATCAGAGAGTTCTCTGTACGTAACGCGGCTGTTACTTAGCTTCCATAAAGTAAGGTACAGCAATTGTTTTAGGGAGTAGCGAGTGTCCAACGTTGACCAATGCGGCTGCAGAGCATCCGTAAGTTTCTAAACAAATCAAGAACGTTGGTTATATTACAAACAATAAGTTTTTAATTATAATACTTAGGCTGTGTGCTAATTGAAAACATGGTATTAGTTTCCTTTAGGGGACAACTCCTAATAAATTAGCTAAAAATATGGGAGATACCTCAAAAGACGCGTTTTGGCCTCAGGATCACGAATCCGGAAGCGCTTTTTTAATTTTTTGTTTTAGTGAAAAGTTATGGTCAAAAAACCGAAAAATGACCCGGGTCCGATACCAAAATTGGGGCGGAATCAATGGTATTTATGTGCGAAACACCTTTTTGAGTTGGCGGCCTTCGGCCGCGCTTATAAACAATAACCCTGGGCTACGCCATCCCAAGTCCGGACGTGTGACATAACCGTGGCTACCGCCACGGCGCGACATTTTTTGCACGTTTTTAGGGACAGTCTAATAATATTACAACAACCACATGAAAACTTGAAACTTTGATTGCAAATATCTCTGCAGAGAAGCAAAATATTAAAAAAGCGCTTCCGGATTCGTGATCCTGAGGCCAAAACGCGTCTTTTGAGGTATCTCCCATATTTTTAGCTAATTTATTAGGAGTTGTCCCCTAAAGGAAACTAATACCGAAAACATTTTTCGTCAGAGTAAAATGAGGTGAACAAATTTCCTATGGTGAACGAATATTTGCCATTTTGCTGTGCCAAACGAAACGTTAAATTATGACCACAGTATAACCAGTATTTGCAGAGTTGAAATCCATGGTAGGATGGAATTTCGCGGACGCATGGTTGCATTTCAGTAACAAAAAAAACTTTAGAAATATTTCAAGAAAAAAAATGAATTTAATGTATATATTCCATGAATTAATATAATATCATGAATTTACTGCACTACAAGAAGTATAAAAAATTTATATTAAAGGCCATATTGTAAAATTTCGTACAAATGCATATTGATGATCGGCTGTTGTTGTTGTTGTTGTAGCGAGGTGTAGCCCTGCCTAAATGTCAGAGAGGGTCACCCCGAGTGTATTGCTCTTGGCCGGGTCGATATAAGAAAACGGCCCGGGTCGTTTCGGCACGATGGGTACAGCACAAGTACTGGTACCGGTCTCGTAGAACCGGCAATACAAGAAACTAGCCGTGTAGGCTATGTAGGTCATTTAGCGTTACCCAGGGTGCACCAACTGGGAGGCGACCTACTTTTACACCCCAACTCTTTATGGACGATGCTATTAAATAGTAGTTTTGCGCAAAAAAGCACCCCTGTTGAGGACATTCCGGTGAATTTGAAATTCTTAGAAATTTTCCAAAACAAAATAAAGAAAATATTTTGCTTGCAGTTTTATATTTATTTATACTATTTATTTAATAGTAATATACGATTATCTGGTAGCTTTAATGTCAAGGTACGGTGTTAATGAACTATGAGTCATCTTATATATAAAAACTAATGTGTTTTTATTTTAGGAGTGTCCAGTCTAAATATTAGCTGGAGAAGTTGAAATACTTATTACTAACCGGATAAGTATTTCCAGTACCTGGCAAATGAGGACTATTGTTATTGTGAACAAAAACCATGAACTACAAGTTGCGATGGAGCATTGCAAGCTGCACGTAATCGTGGCTGCCGCCGGAGGCCTTTTTATTCCATCTATACAATGTCCCAGGGGGTACCATAACAGTCGCCCATACGGCAGTTGCTACCCTAGGCCTTTTTTGTTGCATGTTGAATGAATGAATTAATCTTATGCACTCTGCGTGGTATTAGTTTCCTTTAGGGGTCAACTTCTAATAAATTAGCTAAAATTATGTGATATAGCTCAAAAGACGGCGTTCGGCCTCAGGATCTCGAATCCGGAATCGCTTTTTTAATATTTTGCTTCTCTGCAGAGATATTTGCAATCAAAGTTTCAAGTTTTCATGTGGTTGTTGTAATTTTATTAGACTGTCCCTAAAAACGTGCAAAAAAAGTCCCGCCGTGGCGGTAGCCACGGTTATGTCACACGTCCGGACTTGGGATGGCGTAGCCCAGGGTTATTTTTTATAAGCGCGGCCGAAGGCCGCCAACTCAGAAAAGTGTTTCGTACATAAATACCATGGATTGCGCCCCATTTTTGGTATTGGACCCGGGTAATTTTTCGGTTTTTTGACCATAACTTTTCACTAAAACAAAAAATTAAAAAAAGCGCTTCCGGATTCGTGATCCTGAGTCCAAAACCCGTCTTTTGAGCTATCTCCCATAATTTTAGCTAATGTATTAGCAGTTGGCCCCTAAAGGAAACTAATACCCTCTGCGTTTATGCTCCTTTTTGGGGAGGCTAAAATCAAATCTGTTATAAATGAAACAAATTAATATAAATTTTCATCATTTGCACAACTTTTTTTATTTCCATTTGATTTTCACCACGCGTGATAGGGTTGTATTTAATCACTCAGGGCTGCATTTTGTTGAAGTATTTGTTAGATAGTGATTTTTTCTCTAATACTTCACGTTGACCTGCAAACTGTTTTTCCTTTCAGTTTAAAACGGTTAAAACAATTTAAGCATGTTCATAATCGATATAAAGTAGGTACTTAAGTTAGCGTCAACCCTTTGATACCCTTTCCAAGGGTCTATCTGACGCTAAATTTAGTACCTACTTTATTTCGTTCAGATTGTTGGACAGAGACAGATAAATATACAAGACTAAATGGGCTTGCTCAAGAACATCCTACAAATTATGACGGATAACACATAATAATCAAAAAACTAAATTTATAATAGAACTATTTTTTCTACACCTTTTTCACTCGTACTTCAAAAACCGTAAAAATACTTTAGATAAGGTTAAATGCATTTAAGAATAGTGAATGGTAGTCCAAGACCCATACAATTATTTTCAGAATAGTCAATTCTATCTTAAAAACTGTAAAATATGCTTTAGAATAATCAACTGTACTTCAAAAACTATATATTGTACTTCATAAGCTGTAATTTGTACTCGAGACCGTAAATTAGACTTCAGAAGCTTAAAAATGTACTCCAAAATAATCAGTTCTACTTCAGAAACAACAAATTCCAATCCAGAAGATGTTTCTGAAGTACATTTGATTTTTCTGGAATACGTTTTACAGTTTCTCGAATACAATGGGCTTCTTCGTAGCAAATTTTGCGAATATTAACAACCATTTACGTTTTTTAAAGTACATTTTACACTCTAACCCACAATAAAATATACAGGCAGACTCTAAATAATTTCTTACTTTGCGGATTTTCTCCCTCTCATATAATTTGTGAGCGAAAATGTATGAAAAAGGTTCACTAGTGAAATTTATTTAGATTGGCATGATAAGCTTTTTGTCGAAAAATTCTCAAATTTCGAAATTTGTTTTGCGTAAAATTTTGCAAAAATCATTGGATCATGTGTTTCAATTTTGTGATATTGGAGTACTTCAATTGTAATACTTTCTAATACCTCAGCGGACCACCTCCAGCTTATTGAAAGCCGATCATTGCCCATGCTTTATTGACCAAAATCACGACACGATCGCTCTGAAAATAGATACTCCAAGGAGTAACAACATTCGAATACATTGCAAAGTACTCTGAAAACAGAAACAACTGTAGCGTCTCGTTGTGACATTTAATTTTGACAGCTGACATAAATGCACGTAGGCAAAGGCAACCTGTCTTATAACCGCGTTTTAACACGCGTTAACGCAGACTTGATCTAGTTTTATCTTTTTGGGTACGATGACATAATCAGCTGATTTTTCCTTGTATATTTTTTGGTTTTGTGCGTATTTGTCAAAGTTATAAATGTCACGCAACGCAATAAAGCTTTATTTGTTTTCGACTGAATACTCCTATGCGTGAGAAAAAACGCTGTGCATTGGTTCTTGGTTGAGTTGTAAAATAGTAATTTCTTTTCGGAAGTGGGAAAAGAATACATCGCCATCGTACTTCTCAATGGTGTTGAAAAAGTTTTTTACTTTTGTTACTCGCCTTCTCCTCAAAATGTCCCCCAATAGAAGGTTCCCCTTTTTTTTTGGCAATTCTTCGCTTTTTTCCAATATTTAATAACAAACTTTCCTTGCTTGCCTCGATTTCATCGAGAATTAAATTAATTTCCATTTTTCTTCAAATAATCATATTTTGTTTTGGCAAAACAAGCAACACCAAAGCAACACATCAGCTGAGTATCAGCAAAGCAGTAGCAAACGTGCAACAGGGTTGCAATACTGCAGCAGTTATTACGTAACTCGAATGCACCCATTATTCGCAACTCAGTAGCAAATCGTATAAACGCAAAACGACACAAATGCTGTATGCAAGTAAGAGGTATTTGTGAAGGAGTACGAATTCTCCACGAGTATATGGTCATAGACATGGTCATCGATAAAGCTGTCATCAAAGTACAAATTTACATCGCTGAGGACGAGCTATTGCAAGAAGACGTACTGTTAGGACAAGATGTCATTGTTAACGCCGATATTATGATGAAGATTGAGAATGGTCGCACTATTTTCGAGAACAAACGAGCAAATGCAAGAATGGTAATATCCGATAGCAAATTTTCCAAACTTTTGTATAATTTCAGAAACCCAACTGAGCAATGACTGGTTTATGTATTAAGAATGGCTGGTTTATGCATTAAGAATGTATGTGATAAACCTGAGGCAATTAGAAATTTAACTCCTAACATAGTTAGAATAAATTTCTCATTGCTGAACGAAAGATTACGATTTGAATCTTGGGGCGAAGTTTATATTGAAAGAGATATATCCAAGGCATACAGCAGCTTTTCAAGTATTTTAAAAAAGCATATAGAAGCTGCAAGCTTCACGTTTATACCACGTAAATCCAGCTTGAAGCTTAAACCGTGGATTTCTAAGTCGCTGATTTGCAAAATCAAATTGAAAAATAAACTAGGAAGGAAGTGCTGTAGGCTTGCGCGAAATCATAAGCTGCATCGTCGTTATGCTAAATTGTGTAGAGAAGTAAAAAAAGAAGTTGGCTTTCAACGCGATAAGTTTTATGGCGATAAGTTTATTTCCGCGCAGGGTAATTCTAAGAAAGAATGGGAAGTTATAAACAGTATGGTAAACCGGAATCGCAAGGCAGGTACCTCATCGTTTTCCTTAACTAGTTGTGGAGAGACCATTACAAATCCTACGGTGATTGCCAACCTTATTAATGAGTACTTTTCTACTATCGGACTAACTGACATATCATCTTCGTGCAATTGTCTGAAGTTTGAAGAGGCTAGTGCGGAGAGTAGTTTTATGTTCGAACCTTTCACCGGATTAGAAGTTTTGAAAACTATTAAGTCTTTGAACAATTCAAGATCTTGTGGAGATGATGGAATTTCAAACCAGGTTTTGAAAAATATAGCTTTTGATGTAGTTGATGTCCTTGTACATCTCTTTAATGTGAGCATTTTTTCTGGAACTTTTCCTTCCGAGCTCAAATGTTCTATTGTAATTCCCTTATACAAAAAGGGCAACAAAAAAGACAGAAACAATTATAGGCCAATTTCTTTACTTTCCTCGATATCAAAAGTTTTTGAAAAATTGTTTAAGACTAGAATTATTTCATTTCTTGATCATAAAAACTTTTTTAGTCCGATGCAATTCGGTTTTAGGTCAGGGCGGTCTACTGAGGATGCCTTGCTACAGTTTTGTTCATATATTAATGGCGACTTAGATGATAAAAAGAACTGCGCTGGTCTGTTTGTAGACATTACTAAAGCTTTTGACATGGTAGATCATCAAATTTTGTTAGCCAAGCTGCATAACGTCGGTTTTCGTGGGTTTATTTATAGCTGGTTTAACAGCTACTTAACAGGAAGAGTACAGAGGGTAAAAGTATGAGCAGCGCATCTTCAATTAATTTGGGAGTTCCACAGGGGTCTGTCTTAGGTCCACTGTTATTTTTAATCTACCTAAACTCAATCTTTTCCCTACCATTTTTTGGGAAGGTTACCGCTTTCGCCGACGACCTCGCGATTGCGTATGGGTCAATGAGTTTTTTGGATTTGGTGGCGGGTATTAATCACGATGTGCATCTTCTAAGGACCTGGTTCGCTAAGCATAAACTCATAGTGAGTAAAAAACTCAGATGATTTTCTTCAATCTACAAGCGAAAAGTGTGCCTGATGTAGACGTTGTGTTTCATTCCAAAAACTGCAGTAGTTTCAGCCTACATGACCTGACTTGTCCTTTGAGATCCTACAACTTCAGTGCTCATTGTAGCGATGTGTGCTTCACCATTGATAAGGTGAAGGACTTTCAATATTTGGGTGTATCTCTTGACCAAAATTTATCTTGGTCTTCTCATACCTCCCGCTTGAAATCTTATTTGCAATTTACAGTTCGTCACTTTTATAACCTTAGAAATGTTTGTTCAAACACTACGCTGAGAACTCTATACTATGCGCTAGTCGACTCCAAACTTCAATATGGGATTAGCTGTTGGGGTGGTGCATCTCTTAATAAAATTCAGCCTCTTTTAACTGTGCAAAAATGTGTTATTAGAAAAGTTTGTAATGTCAGTCGGTTTCACCATTCTATGGAGTTATTTAAAAACATGAGAATCTTGCCAATAAGACACATGTATTATTATAAAACATTAAAAATATTTTTTATTCGATGTGGTTATTTACATAGTCTGGAGTCAGAAAACTACTGTCTGAGGACCAACACCCAATGCTTAGTCGCTATTCCGGCATATCGTACAGCTCATTTAAGTAATTTCTTTACCATAGTATCTTGCAAGTTGTTCAATGCTCTGCCTGATAATATACGCCTCATTAGGAATTTGCCTAAATTTTTACAAAGTGTTAAATCTTATCTCCTAGAGTTGTCACATACTGATATCAAGGTTTTGCTGAGACCGAATATTTAGTGAACCTGAGATCAAAAAGTTCGTTTCTTTCAATATTGAAATTGTAATTGTAAAAGTTCCTTTCTTTGAATATTAAAATTGTAATTTCTTAGTACTGTTTTCACCCCACACACTACTCTAAGTAAATATGTATATTATTTTTGATTTAAATTTGAAAATGGCATTCGAAACTATTATTTTCTTTTTACAGAATGCCTTACCTTTTTTCTTATTCATAATTCTTTAACTGATGTAAACTATATGCTGTTATACTATGTAAATTATAAGAAAAAATGAATAAATAAATCTAATTAAATCTAAAGTTAAGATGCAACGACTTTTGGGTAGCTACGGTGATGTTTTCTCCAGTGGGTTAGACGGCATTGGTAGAACCGACGTGGTTGAAGCGAGCATCGAACTGGATAACGATCAACCTGTATCACAAGCTCCATATTGCATTCCAGAGCCGAAACGTGGAATCGTTAACAAAATGATTGACGAGCTTTTGGAACACGACATTATTACAGAATCGACATCTGAGTACGCTAGTCCAGTATGCATCGATTACCGGCGTATCAATAAGTTGACCAAGAAAGAAAACTTTCCCGTCCCAAACATCGAAGAACGGCTGCAAGAAGCCAAACGTTTCCGATATTTTTCGCGCTAAATCGCAATGGCACCTAATAGCCGAAAATTCACCGCGTTTATAACCACTGACGGATTGTATGAGTTCAAGCGTATGCCATTTGGGCTCAAAAACGCTCCCGCTGTTTTTAATCGACTTATGGCCGAAATTCAGAAACGAGTGGAGAAGGGCGACATGCTGCACTACATGGATGATATCCTCATTGGAAGAAACTCCTTTGATGAACTCCACGCTAAATTATCACGCATACTCGAAGTATTACGATCGTGCGGACTTACGCTAAACGTTAACAAATGTGAGCTTTACAGCCCTATGCTGCGCGTTACCGGTAAAATTGCCATCGGCAAACAATTTTCCCTAAAATACGTTACCAAATAAAGTGGCTGCGATTCTGAGCAGATGGTAACGCTCTAATGGCAAAAAAACTCACCAGTGTGTATGGTGAATTGAAAACCAACCCTGCTAGTCACCTGCCATATGTTTTTTGTTTATCAAAAAGAAGAAGACTGCAAAATGGAAATGAACAAGTAAATTTGGTAAATATTTTATGAAATTTATTAAAAATTGTTTATTTTATTTACAGAAAATATGCACGCACCACCCCAGCGCAGTTGCGGTTGTATGTGACCTTTTGCAAAGACCATCCCGAGCTCCTGCAGGGGAAAAACTGCCCCACATCGGCAAATTTGATCAACAAATTGTGGGAGGAGATATCCGCATAGCTAAATGCGATTGTGATTTATTAATACTATATACCTGTTTATTTGTTTGATTTTCACTTTGTTTTATTTATTTTGTTTAATTTTCACTTTCGCTTTTTTATTTTTCAAAGTAAACATCAGCTGTTTTATATTGATGTTAGCACCTATTTTGGTGGTAACGGTGTTACCAGAAAACTTTTGACCTCAGAATACCAAAAAGGAGTAAAAGTTGCCGAGTGAATTTGTTTGCCGGTAATAATAAAGTTATTACCACAGCAGAATTGACCTGTTACAAGCAAACTATAACATTGTTAGGACATCAGTTACATCCTGCAGGCATCAGTCCAGGAGAAGTGAAAACCAACGCTATTGCTAATTTTCCGACACCACGCAACGCTTCCGACGTACGCAGGATTTTAGGTCTTAGCGGCTACTTTCGCAAGTTTGTCGCTGGCTATTCCATCATATCCAAACCGTTACGTAAATTATTACGCAAAAATACTAAATTCATTTGGGAAGAGCAACAAGAATCAACATTCAACGAATTAAAACGCAACCTCATATCAAAACCAACAATGGTGAGTTACCGCATCGATGCCGAGCACGAATTACATACAGACGCCAGCTCTGTCGGCCTTGCTAGCGTCCTAATGCAAGTCGAGAATGGGCACCCACAGCCGATTGCTTACTTTAGTCGCTCCACTACGGACAACGAAAAGCGTTTCCACAGCTATGAGCTAGAAGCTTTGGCGGTCGTGGAATCGTTAGAGAGATTCAAGTACTACGTGTATTGAAAGAAAATCCGAGTCATCACAGATTGCAACGCCCTACGAACAACAATGGAAAAAAGAGAGCTCATACCACGCATCGCACGCTGGTGGTTGAGAATCCAAGAATTCGACGTTGAGATCATCCACCGACCAGGTTCCCGTATGGAACATGCGGATGCACTCAGCCGTGCACCTTACGAATGTGCTCACGAGATAGACACCGCCGATCTAAAGATTGCGAAAACCATCATCGATAAACCGGATTGGCTCTTCAGTATTCAATTGCAAGATGAAAAGATCAAACACATTGTCAGCGAGATGAGTAATAGTACAAGACCAGAACACACGGATTATGTCATCGAGTTAGGACGTTTATACAGGAAGTATAACAACAAGCTCCTATGGGTTGTTCCGAAGCAAGTACGCCAAGTGGTGCTACATGAATTCCACGACAAAGCAGGACACATGGGTGTCGACAAGACGATGAAGCGCATCCTCAATCTCTTTTGGTTCCCTCGTATGCGCAATTACGTAAAGAGTTACATCAAATCCTGCGTTGGATGTGCACTTAACAAAACACCAGGTGGACGACGAGAGGGTCAGTACCACTACGACAACGTTAAGCCGATACCATTCACGACAATCCACATTGATCATTTGGGACCGTTTCCAAAGAGTTCCAAGCGCAACGAGCATGCACTGGTCATCGTAGACTCATTCACAAAATTTACTATCATCCGCGCTGTAAAGAGCACAGCAACGAATCACGTAATCCAAGTGCTACAAGAAGTCACAGGCTATCTCGGAATGCCTGAACGGATAATCTCTGATCGCGGGACGGCATTCACGTCAAAATCTTTCCAGAAGTTTTGCCACGACAACAATGTTAAACATGTGCTCAACGCAGTTCGTACTCCACGGGCCAATGGACACGCCGAACGAATAAATCGCATAATTCTATCCATGCTTTTACCTACCGCTGAACACGTGAAACGTTGGGACGACAAGTTACGCCAGATACAATGGTGCATCAACACCATGCCCAATAAGACAACTGGCTGTACTCCATTTCAGCTACTCTATGGGTATACGCCACGAGACATCTTGCAGAATCAGCCCATCCAAGCACTCCAAGATGACCACGAAGATATGTTGAATGACACCGAGCTACAGAAACTTCGGGAAGATGCAGCTAATCGCATCGATATGAGAGCACATGCGAAGGCTATATACGACTCCCAGCATTCCAAACCAAAAACGTACAACGAAGGCGATTTAGTGCTTACAACGAATGAACCAATGAGCACTGGTACATCACGAAAATTGGAGCCTCGATACAAGGGCCCATTCATTATCAGCAAAGTTTTGCCAAACGACCGATACGTGATTGAAGATTTGCCTCATGCTGAAAGAACGCAACGCCATTATAGCTCCGTATTTGCATCTGACCAATTAAAGCCATGGTGCCATTTGCCGCCTGATGACCCATCAGACACAAGCGAACGCGATGATGAAGACACCAGCATTTCGAGCGAGGGCGCTTCGAATGGTCAGGAAAGCCGACTGTAAGCGACGGCCACCTTGACAATATCACAAGTGCCGGCAACCCTTCCACAACTGACAAAGTAATGATTCGAATATTAATCGTCACGCGCACCACGCCTTCATAAATTTCATTTTCATTTAATAAATTTAATATTTAAAATCTTGTAAATTAAAGCATCATATAAACAAAATTGTAGTTTTGTTTATTTAAAATACGGCTATCCCTACACAATGAACTTATAAAGTATTATATTCCTTTACAGTCAATTTATTTTTTACCTTTTAGTTAATTTTATAAACCAATAATAAAAGCTTATTTTTAAAAAAGTTTTTTTTTCTTTAATTTTATTCTAACTCACTAATACCAATGATTATTGCAGAAAATAATTCACCACAATTGCTAAGTTAATAACACATTTGTTTGCTTTTTTTTAACAGCCGGGGTTTTATCCCGGCCAAGGACTGTCACTTTCAATGTAACCCTGTTTAGTTTGTTTGGTCCCATTCCGAAACCACCCTGGCAGCAGGGCTGCAAGATGTTCTATTGTTACGGGCGGGCGTTGAGCCGAACCCCGGACCAGAAGAATGGATATGCAATGTCTGCTGCAAAAAGATATACATTAAACAGTCGCATTCTTTGCAATGATTCTCGGGGTGACCCTGTCTGCCATTTAGGCAGGTCTACACCTCGCTACAACAACAACATAAGAGATGGCTTACGGCGTCAACAACTCGCGCAGCAGCTCCCACCGGAGCAATGCCGAGCAGCAGTCTCTCTCTGTTCCTCCATTGCAATATTTGGATGAAAAATTATAGAAATTTTTAGTGTTGTATCATCTATGCATTTATTATTTGTTTCTTTACATGTAAATATGAAAACGTGCCAAATATACTTATGTATGTATATTAGGGTGATTCAAAAAAATTACGACTTGGTCTTACCCCCTAAAAAGTTAGCTATTGATGAGAAAATAAGCCTTGCAAAAAATAAGCGCTCTAACTTAACCCTTAGGGGTGGCTATTTTTTTTTCGCCCTTTCCCATTTATTTTGTAAGGGGAAAAATGGCATTTTTATTTTAATTTTTGAAATTTCTTTATGAATATTTTTACATACTCTTAAAGTTGAAGCTTTTAAGCTTCCAAAATGGTAAGTCATGTGCGATTATCTTGACTATTAAAATAATTACAGCCATTCGCACATGGCTTATCATTTTGGAAGCTTCAACTTCAAGGGTATGTAAAAATATTTTCAAAAAAGTTTCAAAAATTAAAAGAAAAAAAATAGCCACCCCTAAGGGTTAAGTTAGAGCGTTAATTTTTTGCAAGGCTTATTTTCTTATCACTTCCTAAAGTTTCAGGGGTAAGACCGCAAAAAAAAACAATTTTTATACCTTTCATTAACATGAAATGGTATTATAACTTTGGTCCGATGTTTGTATGTATGAGAAGAAGAAGAGATAGACCCATCAATAAGCATACCGAAATGATCAGGATGACGAGATGAGTTGATTTAGCCATGTCCGTCTGTCTGTTTGAACGCAAACTAGTCCCTCAGTTTGGTACCATTTTAGAAGACGGTTCAATGGTTACGAGTAGTCCAAATTTATCGATGTTGGTATCAAAAGACGCGCCTTGACTCCAGATCAATAATCCGAAAGCGGAAATTAAAAATATTATATTTGTGAAAAGTTATTGGCAAAAAAACAAAAAATTACCAAAAATCGGTCCAAAACCGGGGGTGTAATCCATACTTTTTATGTACAGAACACCTTTCCGAGTTGGCGGCCTTCGGCCGCGCTTATACAAAATAACCCTGGGCTACGCCATCCCAAGTCCGGGTGGTTGCCTGAACCGTGGCAACGTGCCACGGTACGCATTCTATGGCATAATTTTAGGGGCATTACAACAACCACATGAAAACTTGCAACTTTGAATGCAAATATCTCTTCACAGAAATAAAATTTGTATTTTCCGCTTTCGGATTATTAATCCTGGAGTCAAGACGCGTCTTTTGATACCAACATCGATAATTTTGGACCACCCCTAACCATTGAACCGTCTTCTAAAATGGTACCCTTAGTTTTTGAGATATTTGGCTGAAATTTTGTATGCGACCACCATTTTCCAATATAGGAATCATTTGTCGGAACCAGCAAGATCGGACCGATATTACATATAGCTCAGATACAATCGATTGTTCCGATAAACGGATTTTGTGCTATAACTCCTGTAATTAAAGAGGTAGGAACGTGAAATTTTGTAAGTATTGCTCTTTTTGTATGGGAAATATCGATGTTGAAAGTCATTGAGATGGGATAAATATTTCACATAGCTCCCATACAATCGATTATTCCGATAAACGGGGTTTGGGCTATAACTCCTGTAATTAAACACGTAGGAACGTGAAATTTTGGAGGTATCGCTATTTTCATATGTGAAATATCGATGTTGAAAATCATCGAGATGGGATAAATATTTCACATAGCTCCCATACAATCGATTGTTCCGATAAACCGATTTTGGGAGATAACTCCTGTAATTATATAGGTAGGAACGTTAAATTTCGTAACTATTGCTATTTTAGAATGTGGAATGTCGATGTTAAAAATCAAGGAGATTGGACCAATATAACACATCGCCCGATATAATCGATAGGCTGTACTGGGATCAAACAGTGATCATCGCTGGTGTATATTTTACAGACTTACCCCGGAATTCTGTAGTTTTGTCTCATCTCAAGTCACAAAATTGAGATCTGTCATTTGAGGTTTGTAATTGGACCACATGGAATTGGAACACGAATTGTCTGTATTAGTGACTAGAGACAGCTTACAGAATTCGGGGGTTAACCTCATATTTGGTATAAAAACGACAAACCATTGTAAAACACCATTAACCTGAACATATTTTTGAAGGAAGTCGAATTCCCTATTCTAGCCGCAAACATTGCCATGTTTTTTGGATTCCCTGATTTTGGTTTGAAAATTTGCGAAACTTGCAAAATAAACATCGAATAAAGCTAAATACATATTCTTAAGAGAAATTGGGGCATAAGTGCAGAATACATACATTTCGCAAATCAAAAAAATATTTATATGTATCGATAGCGGTATTTGCGAAAAGTTGAAACGTATAATTTGTTTTTTGGTGCAAATAAAAACTTTAGGGGTAATTCCACGTAAAAGGGCAATTTTTAATTTTTTTAAATCGAAATATCTTTCAAACTACTTATCGGATTAGAAAATGTTAAATACAAATATTTAGGTAATAAAAATACCTTTCATTTAATGTATAACACTCCCACCTTTATGTAAAATTTTTATATGAAAACTATGTTTTTTATAAAAAAAACGAATGGAAATGAATAAAACTGTTTAAAAAACGAAAAAATGCCCCGTTAACCGTATTATTAGATGGTAAAATATTGTAGATAATGCAATAAGCTTTCATTTTATACACATATTGCTATATGAAAATGGTGTATTTCCGTTATAAAAAGGTAAAAAAAGTAATCGGCTCAGGGTTAATTTTTTTTTGGAGTAAGAAACAGGGACTAAAAGTGGTTTAGAAAGGTCTTCTGCACATAAGGCAACCACCCGCCCATAGAGGCAACCACCCGCCCATAGAGGCAACCACCCGGAGTTGGCATGGCATAGCCCAGGGTTATTATTTATAAGCGCGGCCGAAGGCCGCCTACTCAGAAAGGTGCTCTGCACATAAATATCATGAATCCCGCCCATAGAGGCAACCACCCGGAGTTGGCATGGCGTAGCCCAGGGTTATTTTTTATAAGCGCGGCCGAAGGCCGCCTACTCAGAAAGGTGTTCTGCACATAAATGCCATGGATACCGCCCATAGAGGCAAACACCCGAAGTTGGCATGGCGTAGCCCAGGGTTATTTTTTGTAAGCGCGGCCGAAGGCCGCCTACTCAGAAAGGTGTTCTGCACATAAATACCATGGATCCCGCCCATAGAGGCAACCACCCGGAGTTGGCATGGCGTAGCCCAGGGTTATTTTTTATAAGCGCGGCCGAAGGCCGCCTACTCAGAAAGGTGTTCTGCACATAAATACCATGGATCCCGCCCATAGAGGCAACCACCCGGAGTTGGCATGGCGTAGCCCAGGGTTATTTTTTATAAGCTCGGCCGAAGCCCGCCTACTCAGAAAGGTGTTCTGCACATAAAAACCATGGATCCCGCCCATAAAGGCAACCACCCGGAGTTGGCATGGCGTAGCGCAGGGTTTTTTTTTATAAGCGCGGCCGAAGGCCGCCTACTCAGAAAGATGTTCTGCACATAAATAGCATGGATCCCACCCATAGAGGTAACCACCCGGAGTTGGCATGGCGGAACCCAGGGTTACTTTTTATAAGCGCGGCCGAAGGCCGGAAAGGTGTTCTGCACATAAATACCATGGATCCCGCCCATAGAGGCAACCACCCGGAGTTGGCATGGCGTAGCCCAGGGTTATTTTTTATAAGCGCGGCCGAAGGCCGCCTACTCAGAAAGGTGTTCTGCACATAAATGCCATGGATCCCGCCCATAGAGGCAACCACCCGGAGTTGGCATGGCGTAGCCCAGGGTTATTTTTTATAAGCGCGGCCGAAGGCCGCCTACTCAGGAAGGTGTTCTGCACATAAATACCATGGATCCCGCCCATAGAGGCAACCACCCGGAGTTGGCATGGCGTAGCCCAGGGTTACTTTTTATAAGCGCGGCCGAAGGCCGCCTACTCAGAAAGGAGTTCTGCACATAAATACCATGGATCCCGCCTATAGAGGCAACCACCTGGAGTTGGCATGGCGTAGCCCAGGGTTATTTTGTATAAGCGCGGCCGAAGGCCGCCTACTCAGAAAGGTGGTTTGCACATAAATACCATGGATCCCGCCCATAGACGCAACCACCCGGAGTTGGCATGGCGTAGCCCAGGGTTATTTTTTATAAGCGCGGCCGAAGGCCGCCTACTCAGAAAGATGTTCTGCACATAAATATCATGAATCCCGGAGTTGGCATGGCGTAGCCATCGTAATAGCCATTCTAAAAGAAAATTAAGTCTTTGATCATTTTTGAACGAGATTTGCTTTTTTGTTCGTTTTTAGTACATAGTGTGTCAAAGGGTTAATAAAGTATACATTGAATGAAAGGTATTTCGAAGAGAAAATTTAGGAACAAACAGAAAGGTGTTCTGCACATAAATACCATGGATCCCGCCCATAGAGGCAACCACCCGCAGTTGGCATGGCGTAGCCCAGGGTTATTTTTTATAAGCGCGGCCGAAGGCCGCCTACTCAGAAAGGTGTTCTGCACATAAATGCCATGGATCCCGCCCATAGAGGCAACCACCCGGAGTTGGCATGGCGTAGCCCAGGGTTATTTTTTATAAGCGCGGCCGAAGGCCGCCTACTCAGGAAGGTGTTCTGCACATAAATACCATGGATCCCGCCCATAGAGGCAACCACCCGGAGTTGGCATGGCGTAGCCCAGGGTTATTTTTTATAAGCGCGGCCGAAGGCCGCCTACTCAGAAAGGTGTTCTGCACATAAATACCATGGATCCCGCCCATAGACGCAACCACCCGGAGTTGGCATGGCGTAGCCCAGGGTTATTTTTGATAAGCGCGGCCGAAGGCCGCCTACTCAGAAAGGTGTTCTGCACATAAAAATCATGAATCCCGGAGTTGGCATGGCGTAGCCATCGTAATGGCCATTCTAAAAGAAAATTAAGTATTTGATCGTTTTTGAACGAGATTTGCTTTTTTGTTCGTTTTTAGTACATAGTGTTTCAAAGGGTTAATAAAGTATACATTGAATGAAAGGTATTTCGAAGAGAAAATTTAGGAACAAACAATTTTAAAAATCCATTCACCAGTTTGCAAGATATTTTGAAATGAAAAAAAAATTTTTTTTGACCTTTGACCTTGAATATCTTTTTAACCCTTCGAGTGCACCAAAAAAGAAAAGTACCGTCAAATTCAGCGTAAAACCCTCTTTCAAGCCCAATTTTTTTTTTTTTTTGGACAAATGTATGTTTTCTGCACTTGTTCCGAAATTGGCTGCTCAATCCGAATTCGATATCAGAATTCAACAAGGGGCCCGGAGTTAGGCCCTAACCTTGCAATAAAGCCCAATATTATTTTGTCATGGTTTTGTTAGGTTAGAGGATAACTGCGGCCTGTAAGTACATTTGATTTTTCTGGAATACGTTTTACAGTTTCTCGAATACAATGGGCTTCTTCGTAGCAAATTTTGCGAATATTAACAACCATTTACGTTTTTTAAAGTACATTTTACACTCTAACCCACAATAAAATATACAGGCAGACTCTAAATAATTTCTTACTTTGCGGATTTTCTCCCTCTCATATAATTTGTGAGCGAAAATGTATGAAAAAGGTTCACTAGTGAAATTTATTTAGATTGGCATGATAAGCTTTTTGTCGAAAAATTCTCAAATTTCGAAATTTGTTTTGCGTAAAATTTTGCAAAAATCATTGGATCATGTGTTTCAATTTTGTGATATTGGAGTACTTCAATTGTAATACTTTCTAATACCTCAGCGGACCACCTCCAGCTTATTGAAAGCCGATCATTGCCCATGCTTTATTGACCAAAATCACGACACGATCGCTCTGAAAATAGATACTCCAAGGAGTAACAACATTCGAATACATTGCAAAGTACTCTGAAAACAGAAACAACTGTAGCGTCTCGTTGTGACATTTAATTTTGACAGCTGACATAAATGCACGTAGGCAAAGGCAACCTGTCTTATAACCGCGTTTTAACACGCGTTAACGCAGACTTGATCTAGTTTTATCTTTTTGGGTACGATGACATAATCAGCTGATTTTTCCTTGTATATTTTTTGGTTTTGTGCGTATTTGTCAAAGTTATAAATGTCACGCAACGCAATAAAGCTTTATTTGTTTTCGACTGAATACTCCTATGCGTGAGAAAAAACGCTGTGCATTGGTTCTTGGTTGAGTTGTAAAATAGTAATTTCTTTTCGGAAGTGGGAAAAGAATACATCGCCATCGTACTTCTCAATGGTGTTGAAAAAGTTTTTTACTTTTGTTACTCGCCTTCTCCTCAAAATGTCCCCCAATAGAAGGTTCCCCTTTTTTTTTGGCAATTCTTCGCTTTTTTCCAATATTTAATAACAAACTTTCCTTGCTTGCCTCGATTTCATCGAGAATTAAATTAATTTCCATTTTTCTTCAAATAATCATATTTTGTTTTGGCAAAACAAGCAACACCAAAGCAACACATCAGCTGAGTATCAGCAAAGCAGTAGCAAACGTGCAACAGGGTTGCAATACTGCAGCAGTTATTACGTAACTCGAATGCACCCATTATTCGCAACTCAGTAGCAAATCGTATAAACGCAAAACGACACAAATGCTGTATGCAAGTAAGAGGTATTTGTGAAGGAGTACGAATTCTCCACGAGTATATGGTCATAGACATGGTCATCGATAAAGCTGTCATCAAAGTACAAATTTACATCGCTGAGGACGAGCTATTGCAAGAAGACGTACTGTTAGGACAAGATGTCATTGTTAACGCCGATATTATGATGAAGATTGAGAATGGTCGCACTATTTTCGAGAACAAACGAGCAAATGCAAGAATGGTAATATCCGATAGCAAATTTTCCAAACTTTTGTATAATTTCAGAAACCCAACTGAGCAATGACTGGTTTATGTATTAAGAATGGCTGGTTTATGCATTAAGAATGTATGTGATAAACCTGAGGCAATTAGAAATTTAACTCCTAACATAGTTAGAATAAATTTCTCATTGCTGAACGAAAGATTACGATTTGAATCTTGGGGCGAAGTTTATATTGAAAGAGATATATCCAAGGCATACAGCAGCTTTTCAAGTATTTTAAAAAAGCATATAGAAGCTGCAAGCTTCACGTTTATACCACGTAAATCCAGCTTGAAGCTTAAACCGTGGATTTCTAAGTCGCTGATTTGCAAAATCAAATTGAAAAATAAACTAGGAAGGAAGTGCTGTAGGCTTGCGCGAAATCATAAGCTGCATCGTCGTTATGCTAAATTGTGTAGAGAAGTAAAAAAAGAAGTTGGCTTTCAACGCGATAAGTTTTATGGCGATAAGTTTATTTCCGCGCAGGGTAATTCTAAGAAAGAATGGGAAGTTATAAACAGTATGGTAAACCGGAATCGCAAGGCAGGTACCTCATCGTTTTCCTTAACTAGTTGTGGAGAGACCATTACAAATCCTACGGTGATTGCCAACCTTATTAATGAGTACTTTTCTACTATCGGACTAACTGACATATCATCTTCGTGCAATTGTCTGAAGTTTGAAGAGGCTAGTGCGGAGAGTAGTTTTATGTTCGAACCTTTCACCGGATTAGAAGTTTTGAAAACTATTAAGTCTTTGAACAATTCAAGATCTTGTGGAGATGATGGAATTTCAAACCAGGTTTTGAAAAATATAGCTTTTGATGTAGTTGATGTCCTTGTACATCTCTTTAATGTGAGCATTTTTTCTGGAACTTTTCCTTCCGAGCTCAAATGTTCTATTGTAATTCCCTTATACAAAAAGGGCAACAAAAAAGACAGAAACAATTATAGGCCAATTTCTTTACTTTCCTCGATATCAAAAGTTTTTGAAAAATTGTTTAAGACTAGAATTATTTCATTTCTTGATCATAAAAACTTTTTTAGTCCGATGCAATTCGGTTTTAGGTCAGGGCGGTCTACTGAGGATGCCTTGCTACAGTTTTGTTCATATATTAATGGCGACTTAGATGATAAAAAGAACTGCGCTGGTCTGTTTGTAGACATTACTAAAGCTTTTGACATGGTAGATCATCAAATTTTGTTAGCCAAGCTGCATAACGTCGGTTTTCGTGGGTTTATTTATAGCTGGTTTAACAGCTACTTAACAGGAAGAGTACAGAGGGTAAAAGTATGAGCAGCGCATCTTCAATTAATTTGGGAGTTCCACAGGGGTCTGTCTTAGGTCCACTGTTATTTTTAATCTACCTAAACTCAATCTTTTCCCTACCATTTTTTGGGAAGGTTACCGCTTTCGCCGACGACCTCGCGATTGCGTATGGGTCAATGAGTTTTTTGGATTTGGTGGCGGGTATTAATCACGATGTGCATCTTCTAAGGACCTGGTTCGCTAAGCATAAACTCATAGTGAGTAAAAAACTCAGATGATTTTCTTCAATCTACAAGCGAAAAGTGTGCCTGATGTAGACGTTGTGTTTCATTCCAAAAACTGCAGTAGTTTCAGCCTACATGACCTGACTTGTCCTTTGAGATCCTACAACTTCAGTGCTCATTGTAGCGATGTGTGCTTCACCATTGATAAGGTGAAGGACTTTCAATATTTGGGTGTATCTCTTGACCAAAATTTATCTTGGTCTTCTCATACCTCCCGCTTGAAATCTTATTTGCAATTTACAGTTCGTCACTTTTATAACCTTAGAAATGTTTGTTCAAACACTACGCTGAGAACTCTATACTATGCGCTAGTCGACTCCAAACTTCAATATGGGATTAGCTGTTGGGGTGGTGCATCTCTTAATAAAATTCAGCCTCTTTTAACTGTGCAAAAATGTGTTATTAGAAAAGTTTGTAATGTCAGTCGGTTTCACCATTCTATGGAGTTATTTAAAAACATGAGAATCTTGCCAATAAGACACATGTATTATTATAAAACATTAAAAATATTTTTTATTCGATGTGGTTATTTACATAGTCTGGAGTCAGAAAACTACTGTCTGAGGACCAACACCCAATGCTTAGTCGCTATTCCGGCATATCGTACAGCTCATTTAAGAAATTTCTTTACAATAGTATCTTGCAAGTTGTTCAATGCTCTGCCTGATAATATACGCCTCATTAGGAATTTGCCTAAATTTTTACAAAGTGTTAAATCTTATCTCCTAGAGTTGTCACATACTGATATCAAGGTTTTGCTGAGACCGAATATTTAGTGAACCTGAGATCAAAAAGTTCGTTTCTTTCAATATTGAAATTGTAATTGTAAAAGTTCCTTTCTTTGAATATTAAAATTGTAATTTCTTAGTACTGTTTTCACCCCACACACTACTCTAAGTAAATATGTATATTATTTTTGATTTAAATTTGAAAATGGCATTCGAAACTATTATTTTCTTTTTACAGAATGCCTTACCTTTTTTCTTATTCATAATTCTTTAACTGATGTAAACTATATGCTGTTAACTATGTAAATTATAAGAAAAAATGAATAAATAAATCTAATTAAATCTAAAGTTAAGATGCAACGACTTTTGGGTAGCTACGGTGATGTTTTCTCCAGTGGGTTAGACGGCATTGGTAGAACCGACGTGGTTGAAGCGAGCATCGAACTGGATAACGATCAACCTGTATCACAAGCTCCATATTGCATTCCAGAGCCGAAACGTGGAATCGTTAACAAAATGATTGACGAGCTTTTGGAACACGACATTATTACAGAATCGACATCTGAGTACGCTAGTCCAGTATGCATCGATTACCGGCGTATCAATAAGTTGACCAAGAAAGAAAACTTTCCCGTCCCAAACATCGAAGAACGGCTGCAAGAAGCCAAACGTTTCCGATATTTTTCGCGCTAAATCTCAATGGCACCTAATAGCCGAAAATTCACCGCGTTTATAACCACTGACGGATTGTATGAGTTCAAGCGTATGCCATTTGGGCTCAAAAACGCTCCCGCTGTTTTTAATCGACTTATGGCCGAAATTCAGAAACGAGTGGAGAAGGGCGACATGCTGCACTACATGGATGATATCCTCATTGGAAGAAACTCCTTTGATGAACTCCACGCTAAATTATCACGCATACTCGAAGTATTACGATCGTGCGGACTTACGCTAAACGTTAACAAATGTGAGCTTTACAGCCCTATGCTGCGCGTTACCGGTAAAATTGCCATCGGCAAACAATTTTCCCTAAAATACGTTACCAAATAAAGTGGCTGCGATTCTGAGCAGATGGTAACGCTCTAATGGCAAAAAAACTCACCAGTGTGTATGGTGAATTGAAAACCAACCCTGCTAGTCACCTGCCATATGTTTTTTGTTTATCAAAAAGAAGAAGACTGCAAAATGGAAATGAACAAGTAAATTTGGTAAATATTTTATGAAATTTATTAAAAATTGTTTATTTTATTTACAGAAAATATGCACGCACCACCCCAGCGCAGTTGCGGTTGTATGTGACCTTTTGCAAAGACCATCCCGAGCTCCTGCAGGGGAAAAACTGCCCCACATCGGCAAATTTGATCAACAAATTGTGGGAGGAGATATCCGCATAGCTAAATGCGATTGTGATTTATTAATACTATATACCTGTTTATTTGTTTGATTTTCACTTTGTTTTATTTATTTTGTTTAATTTTCACTTTCGCTTTTTTATTTTTCAAAGTAAACATCAGCTGTTTTATATTGATGTTAGCACCTATTTTGGTGGTAACGGTGTTACCAGAAAACTTTTGACCTCAGAATACCAAAAAGGAGTAAAAGTTGCCGAGTGAATTTGTTTGCCGGTAATAATAAAGTTATTACCACAGCAGAATTGACCTGTTACAAGCAAACTATAACATTGTTAGGACATCAGTTACATCCTGCAGGCATCAGTCCAGGAGAAGTGAAAACCAACGCTATTGCTAATTTTCCGACACCACGCAACGCTTCCGACGTACGCAGGATTTTAGGTCTTAGCGGCTACTTTCGCAAGTTTGTCGCTGGCTATTCCATCATATCCAAACCGTTACGTAAATTATTACGCAAAAATACTAAATTCATTTGGGAAGAGCAACAAGAATCAACATTCAACGAATTAAAACGCAACCTCATATCAAAACCAACAATGGTGAGTTACCGCATCGATGCCGAGCACGAATTACATACAGACGCCAGCTCTGTCGGCCTTGCTAGCGTCCTAATGCAAGTCGAGAATGGGCACCCACAGCCGATTGCTTACTTTAGTCGCTCCACTACGGACAACGAAAAGCGTTTCCACAGCTATGAGCTAGAAGCTTTGGCGGTCGTGGAATCGTTAGAGAGATTCAAGTACTACGTGTATTGAAAGAAAATCCGAGTCATCACAGATTGCAACGCCCTACGAACAACAATGGAAAAAAGAGAGCTCATACCACGCATCGCACGCTGGTGGTTGAGAATCCAAGAATTCGACGTTGAGATCATCCACCGACCAGGTTCCCGTATGGAACATGCGGATGCACTCAGCCGTGCACCTTACGAATGTGCTCACGAGATAGACACCGCCGATCTAAAGATTGCGAAAACCATCATCGATAAACCGGATTGGCTCTTCAGTATTCAATTGCAAGATGAAAAGATCAAACACATTGTCAGCGAGATGAGTAATAGTACAAGACCAGAACACACGGATTATGTCATCGAGTTAGGACGTTTATACAGGAAGTATAACAACAAGCTCCTATGGGTTGTTCCGAAGCAAGTACGCCAAGTGGTGCTACATGAATTCCACGACAAAGCAGGACACATGGGTGTCGACAAGACGATGAAGCGCATCCTCAATCTCTTTTGGTTCCCTCGTATGCGCAATTACGTAAAGAGTTACATCAAATCCTGCGTTGGATGTGCACTTAACAAAACACCAGGTGGACGACGAGAGGGTCAGTACCACTACGACAACGTTAAGCCGATACCATTCACGACAATCCACATTGATCATTTGGGACCGTTTCCAAAGAGTTCCAAGCGCAACGAGCATGCACTGGTCATCGTAGACTCATTCACAAAATTTACTATCATCCGCGCTGTAAAGAGCACAGCAACGAATCACGTAATCCAAGTGCTACAAGAAGTCACAGGCTATCTCGGAATGCCTGAACGGATAATCTCTGATCGCGGGACGGCATTCACGTCAAAATCTTTCCAGAAGTTTTGCCACGACAACAATGTTAAACATGTGCTCAACGCAGTTCGTACTCCACGGGCCAATGGACACGCCGAACGAATAAATCGCATAATTCTATCCATGCTTTTACCTACCGCTGAACACGTGAAACGTTGGGACGACAAGTTACGCCAGATACAATGGTGCATCAACACCATGCCCAATAAGACAACTGGCTGTACTCCATTTCAGCTACTCTATGGGTATACGCCACGAGACATCTTGCAGAATCAGCCCATCCAAGCACTCCAAGATGACCACGAAGATATGTTGAATGACACCGAGCTACAGAAACTTCGGGAAGATGCAGCTAATCGCATCGATATGAGAGCACATGCGAAGGCTATATACGACTCCCAGCATTCCAAACCAAAAACGTACAACGAAGGCGATTTAGTGCTTACAACGAATGAACCAATGAGCACTGGTACATCACGAAAATTGGAGCCTCGATACAAGGGCCCATTCATTATCAGCAAAGTTTTGCCAAACGACCGATACGTGATTGAAGATTTGCCTCATGCTGAAAGAACGCAACGCCATTATAGCTCCGTATTTGCATCTGACCAATTAAAGCCATGGTGCCATTTGCCGCCTGATGACCCATCAGACACAAGCGAACGCGATGATGAAGACACCAGCATTTCGAGCGAGGGCGCTTCGAATGGTCAGGAAAGCCGACTGTAAGCGACGGCCACCTTGACAATATCACAAGTGCCGGCAACCCTTCCACAACTGACAAAGTAATGATTCGAATATTAATCGTCACGCGCACCACGCCTTCATAAATTTCATTTTCATTTAATAAATTTAATATTTAAAATCTTGTAAATTAAAGCATCATATAAACAAAATTGTAGTTTTGTTTATTTAAAATACGGCTATCCCTACACAATGAACTTATAAAGTATTATATTCCTTTACAGTCAATTTATTTTTTACCTTTTAGTTAATTTTATAAACCAATAATAAAAGCTTATTTTTAAAAAAGTTTTTTTTTCTTTAATTTTATTCTAACTCACTAATACCAATGATTATTGCAGAAAATAATTCACCACAATTGCTAAGTTAATAACACATTTGTTTGCTTTTTTTTAACAGCCGGGGTTTTATCCCGGCCAAGGACTGTCACTTTCAATGTAACCCTGTTTAGTTTGTTTGGTCCCATTCCGAAACCACCCTGGCAGCAGGGCTGCAAGATGTTCTATTGTTACGGGCGGGCGTTGAGCCGAACCCCGGACCAGAAGAATGGATATGCAATGTCTGCTGCAAAAAGATATACATTAAACAGTCGCATTCTTTGCAATGATTCTCGGGGTGACCCTGTCTGCCATTTAGGCAGGTCTACACCTCGCTACAACAACAACATAAGAGATGGCTTACGGCGTCAACAACTCGCGCAGCAGCTCCCACCGGAGCAATGCCGAGCAGCAGTCTCTCTCTGTTCCTCCATTGCAATATTTGGATGAAAAATTATAGAAATTTTTAGTGTTGTATCATCTATGCATTTATTATTTGTTTCTTTACATGTAAATATGAAAACGTGCCAAATATACTTATGTATGTATATTAGGGTGATTCAAAAAAATTACGACTTGGTCTTACCCCCTAAAAAGTTAGCTATTGATGAGAAAATAAGCCTTGCAAAAAATAAGCGCTCTAACTTAACCCTTAGGGGTGGCTATTTTTTTTTCGCCCTTTCCCATTTATTTTGTAAGGGGAAAAATGGCATTTTTATTTTAATTTTTGAAATTTCTTTATGAATATTTTTACATACTCTTAAAGTTGAAGCTTTTAAGCTTCCAAAATGGTAAGTCATGTGCGATTATCTTGACTATTAAAATAATTACAGCCATTCGCACATGGCTTATCATTTTGGAAGCTTCAACTTCAAGGGTATGTAAAAATATTTTCAAAAAAGTTTCAAAAATTAAAAGAAAAAAAATAGCCACCCCTAAGGGTTAAGTTAGAGCGTTAATTTTTTGCAAGGCTTATTTTCTTATCACTTCCTAAAGTTTCAGGGGTAAGACCGCAAAAAAAAACAATTTTTATACCTTTCATTAACATGAAATGGTATTATAACTTTGGTCCGATGTTTGTATGTATGAGAAGAAGAAGAGATAGACCCATCAATAAGCATACCGAAATGATCAGGATGACGAGATGAGTTGATTTAGCCATGTCCGTCTGTCTGTTTGAACGCAAACTAGTCCCTCAGTTTGGTACCATTTTAGAAGACGGTTCAATGGTTACGAGTAGTCCAAATTTATCGATGTTGGTATCAAAAGACGCGCCTTGACTCCAGATCAATAATCCGAAAGCGGAAATTAAAAATATTATATTTGTGAAAAGTTATTGGCAAAAAAACAAAAAATTACCAAAAATCGGTCCAAAACCGGGGGTGTAATCCATACTTTTTATGTACAGAACACCTTTCCGAGTTGGCGGCCTTCGGCCGCGCTTATACAAAATAACCCTGGGCTACGCCATCCCAAGTCCGGGTGGTTGCCTGAACCGTGGCAACGTGCCACGGTACGCATTCTATGGCATAATTTTAGGGGCATTACAACAACCACATGAAAACTTGCAACTTTGAATGCAAATATCTCTTCACAGAAATAAAATTTGTATTTTCCGCTTTCGGATTATTAATCCTGGAGTCAAGACGCGTCTTTTGATACCAACATCGATAATTTTGGACCACCCCTAACCATTGAACCGTCTTCTAAAATGGTACCCTTAGTTTTTGAGATATTTGGCTGAAATTTTGTATGCGACCACCATTTTCCAATATAGGAATCATTTGTCGGAACCAGCAAGATCGGACCGATATTACATATAGCTCAGATACAATCGATTGTTCCGATAAACGGATTTTGTGCTATAACTCCTGTAATTAAAGAGGTAGGAACGTGAAATTTTGTAAGTATTGCTCTTTTTGTATGGGAAATATCGATGTTGAAAGTCATTGAGATGGGATAAATATTTCACATAGCTCCCATACAATCGATTATTCCGATAAACGGGGTTTGGGCTATAACTCCTGTAATTAAACACGTAGGAACGTGAAATTTTGGAGGTATCGCTATTTTCATATGTGAAATATCGATGTTGAAAATCATCGAGATGGGATAAATATTTCACATAGCTCCCATACAATCGATTGTTCCGATAAACCGATTTTGGGAGATAACTCCTGTAATTATATAGGTAGGAACGTTAAATTTCGTAACTATTGCTATTTTAGAATGTGGAATGTCGATGTTAAAAATCAAGGAGATTGGACCAATATAACACATCGCCCGATATAATCGATAGGCTGTACTGGGATCAAACAGTGATCATCGCTGGTGTATATTTTACAGACTTACCCCGGAATTCTGTAGTTTTGTCTCATCTCAAGTCACAAAATTGAGATCTGTCATTTGAGGTTTGTAATTGGACCACATGGAATTGGAACACGAATTGTCTGTATTAGTGACTAGAGACAGCTTACAGAATTCGGGGGTTAACCTCATATTTGGTATAAAAACGACAAACCATTGTAAAACACCATTAACCTGAACATATTTTTGAAGGAAGTCGAATTCCCTATTCTAGCCGCAAACATTGCCATGTTTTTTGGATTCCCTGATTTTGGTTTGAAAATTTGCGAAACTTGCAAAATAAACATCGAATAAAGCTAAATACATATTCTTAAGAGAAATTGGGGCATAAGTGCAGAATACATACATTTCGCAAATCAAAAAAATATTTATATGTATCGATAGCGGTATTTGCGAAAAGTTGAAACGTATAATTTGTTTTTTGGTGCAAATAAAAACTTTAGGGGTAATTCCACGTAAAAGGGCAATTTTTAATTTTTTTAAATCGAAATATCTTTCAAACTACTTATCGGATTAGAAAATGTTAAATACCAATATTTAGGTAATAAAAATACCTTTCATTTAATGTATAACACTCCCACCTTTATGTAAAATTTTTATATGAAAACTATGTTTTTTATAAAAAAAACGAATGGAAATGAATAAAACTGTTTAAAAAACGAAAAAATGCCCCGTTAACCGTATTATTAGATGGTAAAATATTGTAGATAATGCAATAAGCTTTCATTTTATACACATATTGCTATATGAAAATGGTGTATTTCCGTTATAAAAAGGTAAAAAAAGTAATCGGCTCAGGGTTAATTTTTTTTTGGAGTAAGAAACAGGGACTAAAAGTGGTTTAGAAAGGTCTTCTGCACATAAGGCAACCACCCGCCCATAGAGGCAACCACCCGGAGTTGGCATGGCATAGCCCAGGGTTATTATTTATAAGCGCGGCCGAAGGCCGCCTACTCAGAAAGGTGCTCTGCACATAAATATCATGAATCCCGCCCATAGAGGCAACCACCCGGAGTTGGCATGGCGTAGCCCAGGGTTATTTTTTATAAGCGCGGCCGAAGGCCGCCTACTCAGAAAGGTGTTCTGCACATAAATGCCATGGATACCGCCCATAGAGGCAAACACCCGAAGTTGGCATGGCGTAGCCCAGGGTTATTTTTTGTAAGCGCGGCCGAAGGCCGCCTACTCAGAAAGGTGTTCTGCACATAAATACCATGGATCCCGCCCATAGAGGCAACCACCCGGAGTTGGCATGGCGTAGCCCAGGGTTATTTTTTATAAGCGCGGCCGAAGGCCGCCTACTCAGAAAGGTGTTCTGCACATAAATACCATGGATCCCGCCCATAGAGGCAACCACCCGGAGTTGGCATGGCGTAGCCGAGGGTTATTTTTTATAAGCTCGGCCGAAGCCCGCCTACTCAGAAAGGTGTTCTGCACATAAAAACCATGGATCCCGCCTATAGAGGCAACCACCTGGAGTTGGCATGGCGTAGCCCAGGGTTATTTTTTATAAGCGCGGCCGAAGGCCGCCTACTCAGAAAGGTGTTCTGCACATAAATAGCATGGATCCCACCCATAGAGGCAACCACCCGGAGTTGGCATGGCGTAGCCCAGGGTTATTTTTTATAAGCGCGGCCGAAGGCCGCCTACTCAGAAAGGTGTTCTGCACATAAATAGCATGGATCCCACCCATAGAGGTAACCACCCGGAGTTGGCATGGCGGAACCCAGGGTTACTTTTTATAAGCGCGGCCGAAGGCCGGAAAGGTGTTCTGCACATAAATACCATGGATCCCGCCCATAGAGGCAACCACCCGGAGTTGGCATGGCGTAGCCCAGGGTTATTTTTTATAAGCGCGGCCGAAGGCCGCCTACTCAGAAAGGTGTTCTGCACATAAATGCCATGGATCCCGCCCATAGAGGCAACCACCCGGAGTTGGCATGGCGTAGCCCAGGGTTATTTTTTATAAGCGCGGCCGAAGGCCGCCTACTCAGGAAGGTGTTCTGCACATAAATACCATGGATCCCGCCCATAGAGGCAACCACCCGGAGTTGGCATGGCGTAGCCCAGGGTTACTTTTTATAAGCGCGGCCGAAGGCCGCCTACTCAGAAAGGAGTTCTGCACATAAATACCATGGATCCCGCCTATAGAGGCAACCACCTGGAGTTGGCATGGCGTAGCCCAGGGTTATTTTGTATAAGCGCGGCCGAAGGCCGCCTACTCAGAAAGGTGGTTTGCACATAAATACCATGGATCCCGCCCATAGACGCAACCACCCGGAGTTGGCATGGCGTAGCCCAGGGTTATTTTTTATAAGCGCGGCCGAAGGCCGCCTACTCAGAAAGATGTTCTGCACATAAATATCATGAATCCCGGAGTTGGCATGGCGTAGCCATCGTAATAGCCATTCTAAAAGAAAATTAAGTCTTTGATCATTTTTGAACGAGATTTGCTTTTTTGTTCGTTTTTAGTACATAGTGTGTCAAAGGGTTAATAAAGTATACATTGAATGAAAGGTATTTCGAAGAGAAAATTTAGGAACAAACAGAAAGGTGTTCTGCACATAAATACCATGGATCCCGCCCATAGAGGCAACCACCCGCAGTTGGCATGGCGTAGCCCAGGGTTATTTTTTATAAGCGCGGCCGAAGGCCGCCTACTCAGAAAGGTGTTCTGCACATAAATGCCATGGATCCCGCCCATAGAGGCAACCACCCGGAGTTGGCATGGCGTAGCCCAGGGTTATTTTTTATAAGCGCGGCCGAAGGCCGCCTACTCAGGAAGGTGTTCTGCACATAAATACCATGGATCCCGCCCATAGAGGCAACCACCCGGAGTTGGCATGGCGTAGCCCAGGGTTATTTTTTATAAGCGCGGCCGAAGGCCGCCTACTCAGAAAGGTGTTCTGCACATAAATACCATGGATCCCGCCCATAGACGCAACCACCCGGAGTTGGCATGGCGTAGCCCAGGGTTATTTTTGATAAGCGCGGCCGAAGGCCGCCTACTCAGAAAGGTGTTCTGCACATAAAAATCATGAATCCCGGAGTTGGCATGGCGTAGCCATCGTAATGGCCATTCTAAAAGAAAATTAAGTATTTGATCGTTTTTGAACGAGATTTGCTTTTTTGTTCGTTTTTAGTACATAGTGTTTCAAAGGGTTAATAAAGTATACATTGAATGAAAGGTATTTCGAAGAGAAAATTTAGGAACAAACAATTTTAAAAATCCATTCACCAGTTTGCAAGATATTTTGAAATGAAAAAAAAATTTTTTTTGACCTTTGACCTTGAATATCTTTTTAACCCTTCGAGTGCACCAAAAAAGAAAAGTACCGTCAAATTCAGCGTAAAACCCTCTTTCAAGCCCAATTTTTTTTTTTTTTTTGGACAAATGTATGTTTTCTGCACTTGTTCCGAAATTGGCTGCTCAATCCGAATTCGATATCAGAATTCAACAAGGGGCCCGGAGTTAGGCCCTAACCTTGCAATAAAGCCCAATATTATTTTGTCATGGTTTTGTTAGGTTAGAGGATAACTGCGGCCTGTAAGACTGATTCGAGCACGGATTTGGATTTAGCTCGCCAAAATACAAGAAAATTAATGTACTGTGTTTACAGATCCGTCAACTTTTTTTTTTTTTTGTGGCTGCTCCATTTGAAGACTAATAATTTATCATGTAGAATATCAATAAAAAAAATTTAGTAAAAAAATTGAATCAAAAACACCAAAAAAATATGGAAATATGATTTTTTTTATTTAATACTATATAAATTTTGAAAAAGCAACTTTACAAAAAAGAGTTGTTTAACCTTTTTTGTATCCCACTCAATTTCCTTTAAGAATCTGTATCTATCTTTGTTGTACATGGATATTTGCATTTTTGAAAAATTTGGTCAATGCAAATTTTGTAGGGAATTTGATTTCCTTCAAAAACATGTTCAGGTTAAAGGTGTGGCACAAGTGCAGAATACATACATTTGTACAAAAAAAAATTGGGCTTGAAAGAGGGTTTTACGCTGAATTTAACGGTACTTTTCTTTTTTGGTGCACTCGAAGGGTTAAAAAGATATTCAAGGTCAAATGTCAAAAAAAAATGTTTCATTTCAAAATATCTTGCAAACTGGTGAATGGATTTTTAAAATTGTTTGTTCCTAAATTTTCTATTCGAAATACCCTTCATTCAATGTATACTTTATTAACCCTTTGACACACTATGTACTAAAAACGAACAAAAAAGTAAATTTCGTTCAAAAACGATCAAATACTTAATTTTCTTTTAGAATGGCCATTACGATGGCTACGCCATGCCAACTCCGGGTGGTTGCCTCTATGGGCGGGATTCATGATATTTATGTGCAGAACACCTTTCTGAGTAGGCGACCTTCGTCCGCGCTTATAAAAAATAACCCTGGGTTCAGTGGCGTGCCTACGAGTATCAACCGAGGCAAGCCCCAGTCTTTATAACCCCAACGAAAGCACTTACTGCTGCCAGAGAACATTTCAGACGAAGAAGAGTTCAGGATATTTATCGACTTTTGCAGACGGGGAAAATTTTAAACTTTTAGGTTCCGCTAATAGGCACGTTATTGTTGGCAGATTTTGTAAGCTTTTCCAATCCAAGGGAAACGTTTTATTCGCACTATTTCCCAATTAGGTACATTGAAAAAGCTAAGAAATCTTAAATATATTTTTTAAGTTTTATAGTGCCTAGCAAATAAAAAAAAAATTACAGCACCTACCACTATTGAATTCTTTTTTTCTACTTTAAAATATGCGCCAATAATTTGTGAGTAGCGCGCTTTGCACTTTAAAATTGTAGATACATACATAAACAAATTTCATTTTCGTTTTATCGTACGGTTACACCAGCCAGAAGCCAGCTTCAAAGTCTCATATAAAATTACTTCCAAATTAAAAAAAAAACAATTGCTTCAGCACGCAGATTCGTACTGGTTTTGAAAGCCCCGTAAAAGCCAATAAGTAAAAGCGAGATGGCCGTCATTGCCTAGGAGGTTAAAGGCTGTTTTAAGTAAGTAAGTAAGAGATGGCCATCACGGACTAGCATATTACCTCCACGGCGAGCGCACCAGTCCCTGACTCCCAGAGTGACCATTGCCTCTCCCCCGCATTTCAAAATAATGCAATTAAACTGCAATGGTATAACTGGCAAGATTGTGGAGATCACCAAGTTTATGCAGCAAAACTCCATCAAAATTGCTGCAATCCAGGAGACTAAACTTGGCACCCACTCTGATCTCAGAGCGAGTGGTGGCTACCACATTCTCCGGCATGATCGTACGGACGGTGGGGGTGGTCTTGCGTTCATCATCCACCAAACCGTGCGGTATAGGGAATTTGCATTCAACACCGACCAAGAGGACATACCCTTAGAGCGACAGGGTATTGTCATTTCAGCTGGAGGTGTTGATCTCGAGCTGATAAACATCTACATACCTCCCGCCACCTGTTGTCCCAGAAGTTATCGCCCTGATTTAAGCGATTTCCTACGGGGCGATAACCGTGTCATTATGGGCGATTTTAATGCACACCATGACATGTGGCATTCACGCCATTCTGCTGACGGCAGAGGACGGGAAATAGCCGAACAAATTGACGCTTCCACATTCTGCGCGGTGAACACGGACGCCCCCACGAGGATGGCAGTAAATTGCAGTAGCTCCCCGGACATAACAATTGTTAGTCCGGGTCTAATAAACTGCATAAACTGGCGCCCAATGGTGGCTTTGGCATCAGATCACCTGCCAATCATCCTGTCCGTTGATCGTGCCCCGGATTTCACCACCTCTGAGAAGAGATCCTACGTAAACTTCAGGAGGGCTGACTGGGTTGGCTTTACTGAGTTTACTGAGAGCTCCTTTGGTGCTCTTCCCATACCGACTGACGTACGCCAAGGTGAAAAGGAAATACGTAAGGTCATAAATAGAGCTGCAGCCCTTTTTATACCAGCTGGGAGAATACAAAATATAAGGCCAAACTTCCCAACTGAAGCTGCAGCCCTGGCCAATGAACGTGACCATATACGTAGCATCGATCCCGCAGACCCACAGATCAGTGGTCTCAACGCGGAAATCAGACGGTTGGTAGATGAACACAAACATGCCAAATGGGAGGAGCATCTGAGGTCTTGTAACCTCTCTACCGGTGTTGGAAAATTATGGTCCACAGTCAAATCCCTGTCAAATTCGACGGGCCCACCAAAAAACGTAGACATCACCTTTGGTGATAAGACGTTTAGTGACCCGAAGAAAAGTGCAACGGCCTTTTGCCGACAGTTTGTACCACACCCTGCACAGGACAGGGACAGACGTAGGATCTTCAGGTGTGCGCATAAACACAAAAACAATGCCCCCGTTTCCATCACCGCTACAGAGGTTCGAGTGGCCATCAGGAAAGCCAAAAACTCTAAAGCTATGGGCCCTGACGACATAGCCATGGTGCATTTAAAACACATCGGCGAAGAGGGAGTAAAATACCTCACTACCGTCTTCAATTTGTCCCTGGCCACTTCTGTCATACCTGAAAAATGGAAACAGGCAGTCGTGGTCCCACTACTAAAGCCTGGCAAACCAGCTAACGTAGGGGAGTCTTATCGTCCGATATCGCTCCTCTCGCCAGTAGTGAAGACATTGGAGGCGGTATTACTTCCTCTTTACACATCAAAGTTGAGGTTAGCCGAGCACCAACATGGCTTTAGAAAAATACGGAGCACAACATCTGCTCTAAATGCCATTAACACTCAGATAACTGACGGACTCAACCAGAAAAGCCCCCATCACAGGACGGTTCTAGTTGCTCTTGACCTGTCTCAAGCTTTTGACACAGTAAATCATGGACAACTGGTATCCGATTTGGAAGATTCATCGCTCCCGCCCTGTCTTAAGCGTTGGTCCGCCAATTATCTGAGTGGTCGTCAATCGTCTGTAGTTTTCAGAAACAAAAAATCAAAACCGAGAAAGATTAAACAAGGGGTACCGCAGGGTGGTGTCCTTTCCCCGCTTCTGTTTAATCTTTATATTTCGAGGCTTCCTTCCCCACCAGATGGAGTCTCGATTGTCTCTTACGCAGACGATTGTACGATCCTGGCTTCTGGCACTTCCGTTGATGAGCTATGCTCCAGGATCAATGGTTATCTCCCCTCTCTTGTTGAGTTTTTCACTGCCCGGAGCCTGACATTGTCGCCAACGAAGTCCTCGGCGACACTATTCACGACCTGGACGGCGCAAGTTGGCATGGAGTTAGAAATCTACGTAGGCGATCAAAAATTACCTACTGTCTCTCACCCCAAAATCTTAGGGGTAACTTTCGACCCCATGCACAAATTCTCTGCTCATTCAACCGCAATTGTCTCTAAGCTACAAAGCCGCAACAAAATTCTCAAGTCGCTAGCCGGCAGCACTTGGGGTAAAGACAAAGAAACGTTGCTGGCAACCTATAAAGCAATTGGTCGGCCGATCCTGAATTACGCGTCGCCGATATGGTCGCCGGGGCTTGCTGAGGTTCATTGGAAAAGACTGCAGGCCTGCCAAAATACCGCACTCAGAACCGCCACGGGATGCGTCCTTATGTCTCCAAAACATCATTTACATCATGAGGTGGAAATGCTCCCAGTTTTGGAGCACAATGAAATGCTAAACAAGCAGTACCTGTTGAACTGTTGCAAACCACAACATCCCAACAGACTACTGCTTGAGTATGAGTCACCTCCTAGGACCGTAAGGCCACATCTACGTGAGCATTTTGATGAGATCCGGCACCTCACACTTTCGCCGTTTGATCCAAAGGTACATACGCAGGCCCTGAAGCACATCCATGACACGTCCGTTGCGTCTTATGTCTCGCTCTGTCCACTGAACGCCGTTTTGCACGCCAAACCACCTCGCGTCGCGGCTGAGGAGCGTCATCTTCCTCGAGAGACAAGGGTCACTCTGGCTCAATTACGCTCTGGATACTGTAGCAGGTTAAACTCCTACTTATCCAGACTAGACCTTGACGTGCCGAATGAATGTCCGGCATGCGGCTCGTCACCCCATAATACCAACCATTTATTTATCTGCTCTTCGGAGCCCACTCTTCTAACACCCATCTCCCTCTGGTCCAACCCTGTTGAAACTGCAAGTTTCCTAGGACTCCCGTTAGAAGAAATTGATGACAATTTAGGTTAAGGAAAAGTACACGCTGGGCAGGGCTACACTTCGTTACAACAACAACAACAGATGGCCATCACGCACTGAAATAATTTTATGTAAATGAGCTATGAGCCCGCAGGTGGCAGGAAAAGCTGTAGGTATGTTTCCATGCTATTAACAGCTATTAGGTAGTAGGTGGCAGGCAGGGAAATAAAAGCCGGATATCCTTTTAAGAAGCCAAATGGACATACATATTGTAGCTCATAGGCGATTAGCTAGGCAAGCCGGTCTTTTCGGCTTATATGGAAGGCACGCCACTGCCTGGGCTACTTCATGCCAACTCCGGGTGGTTGCCTCTATGGGCGGGATCCATGGTATTAATGTGCAGAACACTTTTCTGAGTAGGCAGTAGGCGGCCTTCGGCCGCGCTTATAAAAAATAACCCTGGGCTACGCCATGCCAACTCCGGGTGGTTGCCTCTATGGGCGGGATCCATGGTATTTATGTGCAGAACACCTTTCTGAGTAGGCGGCCTTCGGCCGCGCTTATAAAAAATAACCCTGGGCTACGCCATGCCAACTCCGGGTGGTTGCCTCTATGGGCGGGATCCATGGTATTTATGTGCAGAACACCTTTCTGAGTAGGCGGCCTTCGGCCGCGCTTATAAAAAATAACCCTGGGCTATGCCATGCCAACTCCGGGTGGTTGCCTCTATGGGCGGGATCCATGGTATTTATGTGCAGAACACCTTTCTAAGTAGGCGGCCTTCGGCCGCGCTTATAAAAAATAACCCTGGGCTACGCCATGCCAACTCCGAGTGGTTGCCTCTATGGGCGGGATCCATGGTATTTATGTGCAGAAGACCTTTCTAAACCACATTTAGTCCCCGTTTTTTACTCCAAAAAAAAAATTAACCCTGAGCCGATTACTTTTTTTACCTTTTTATAATGGAAATACACCATTTTCATATAGCAATATGTGTATAAAATGAAAGCTTATTGCATCATCTACAATATTTTACCATCTAATAATACCGCTAACGGGACATTTTTTCGTTTTTTAAACAGTTTTATTCATTTCCATTCGTTTTTTTTTATAAAACACATAGTTTTCATATAAAAATTTTACATAAAGGTGGGAGTGTTATACATTAAATGAAAGGTATTTTTATTACCTAAATATTGGTATTTAACATTTTCTAATCCGATAAGTAGTTTGAAAGATATTTCGATTTAAAAAAAATTCCAAATTGCCCTTTTACGTGGAATTACCCCTAAATTTTTTATTTGCACCAAAAAAAAAAATGATACGTTTCAACTTTTCGCAAATACCGCTATCGATACATATAAATATTTGTTTGATTTGCGAAATGTATGTATTCTGCACTTATGCCAAAGCTGTTTTACAACAATGGTTTGTCGTTTTTATACCAAATATGAGGTAAAGTCTGTAAAATCTAAACTAGCGATGATAGACCTCTAGACTCTAATTTAAAAATCCGAAAAAATTACAGTTATTTTTTTCCACCTTATTTAAAAAGAAAATCAATATCTAATCTTTGCTTGCGTCATTTATTGACGCTTAACCGCCTAGGCGATTTTGGCCGTTTCGTATCAAAGCACGCCAGTCATTCCTTTTTAGCGATAACTGACGCAAATTGGAAACCCCAAGGGAGTTCAAGTCATCCTCCACCTGTTGTTTCCATCTCAGTTGATGCCTCCCCCTTCCTCTACTGCCGAATTCAGGTATCGATAGGAAAACCTTCTGTGCTGGAGCCTCCTTGTCCATTCGCATAAAATGACCCAGCCAGCGAGGAAAATCAATTTAATTTTTGAAAAAAACGAAATTGTTTTATTTTTGGCCCAGTCTAATGTATATGTACATTAGGGTGACCATAAAACATATGGGATTTGCTATTTTTTCGCTCCCCGCGCATTTTTCAATAGCTTGACAATAGAAAATAAGATCTGCATAAAAGTTTGACCACCTGTAGTGGGAAATAGCCACGCGCATTTGACCTAAAGTTCAAAAATTAACCTAAAAATTATGCATGGCTATAGAGACCAATATCTCTTTAAACAATGATTTTCGGTGAAATAATGTAATAATCGGCCTTATCACGCACTCCATCGTATACTGTTTTTCGTAGAAGTTACTACAAAAGCATTCATGCATTTCGAACAACTCTGAATGTAAATTCGAAATTCGGAGAATAGCATTCACTGAACACACTCTAAATGTCAAATTGCCAAATTTCCCACCATTTTTCTACGACAAGAGTTTGTAAGCGGACAATCCACGAAAAATTATAAAAATGTAAGTATTTATTGAATAAACGCGTAATCAGTATTTAATTTGTCAAAATACAGGTCCAAAATAACAACAAGGCAACAGTATGCGGCTTTGTTGGAGTTGCTGCAAGAAAAGCCCTGTATGGCACACGGCTTTTCAAAGTGCTCTAAGGAAGAAGCGTCGGAGTTTTGGAAAAAGGTGGCGGAGGAGCTTAACAGCATGGGCCCACCTCAGAAAGTCATCACTAGCTGGAAAAAGGTAAAATGTGTAATTTACTGTGCCTTGCTTGTGTGTATATATGTATATATATCGTGTTTACTAGGTATGGCTAGACTGGAAGGCGTACATATATTAAAAAGAAGCTAGCGGAAAACAAAAGAGAACAAACAGCTACTGGTGGCGGTCGAAACAGGCAGCACCATTTTAATGAAATGGAGGAAGCTGTCATCCGATTGACAGCACTAGAGACTAGCACGAATGGAATTGAGAACACTGTGAGTGTTGGGCTACCTGTTGCAACCGACTCTGAAATTGAGATCGAGGCTGACGTGTCAATGACGTCATCGAGCCGCAGTCCAGCACTTCCGAGACGTGTTTCCTCTGCGCGCAAGCCAACTGATACAAATATAGCAGAAGTACTTGAAGAAAATTTTTTGCTTCAAAAGGAATTTCAGGAAAAGACCATAGCACAATATTCAATACAGGAACAAAAGCTGGAACAAATTTGTTCCGGTATACGACGCTTATACCGAGCAATGGAAAAGCACTACGACCTGAAGAATGCAGAGTTGGAAGAAACTCGTAGACACAACCAATCCATGGAAGATTTGATCAGTGCTAAATGTTATTAGTTGAAGAAAAAAGCTTAAATGCGATTTCCAAAAAAAAATGAATCTTATACATATGTAAGCATGTATAGATATGTACATTCCTTTATTTATATACAAGTGCCTATCAAAAGTTTCAACAAAAAAGTACAAATGAATTAATAATACAGATATGTATATGTACGTTCCTTTATTTATATTTATTTATATACAAGTGCCTATCAAAAGTTTCAATAAAAAAGTACAAATGAATTAATACATACATATATGTATATGTACATAGCTTTATTTATATACCAAAAGTTTCAATAAAAAACATGTAAATGAATTAATACATATAAGTCTTGCTATTTTTTAATTGAATATTATAGTCGTCTTAATGTTGAAGATATAGATTCCCTTATCCGAATAGCTGCATCAGTATATGTTGAAGGAGAAGTTTCATACGTTTCATTAAAATGGTTTTCTTCAACATTTTCTGAAAAATCATTAACCACACGATAATGGATACAAATATTGTGCAATGCTGCGGCAACGTTCACTATTTGGCAAACCTTCATGGGTTCATAATAAAGCTCACGAGCACCCAGAAGGCATCTGAAGCGGTTCTTAAATACACCAATGGTCCTTTCTATAGTATTTCTCGATTTGGCATGTATTTTATTGTAGTTTCCTTCGGCGCTTCCTGTTGTAGGTGAACGAAAAGGTGTCATTAACCATGGCTCTAGAGCGTATCCAGCGTCTCCTGTGGAATAAATAAAATAATTTTAGCAAAAAATTATTCAAACGGTCTACGGAATGCACATACCCAAAATATTTATTTACAAAAAAATTTCGCGCGCTGCTTACGTTCCAAATATGAGCATCGTGGTTGCTGCCAGGATACTGCGCATTCACGTAACGAATTCTCATTTCATTATCGCATATCTGCAATAAATACAACATTAGAAAGATATTTGAAATATCAGTTTTTGCAAGACTTACAATCATAGCATTGATGCTATAGTACCCTTTACGATTAAAATACAGGAATTTGTCTTTAGTATTTTTATTTAATGGCGTTCCATGAATTTCGGAGTTAGCCTCCAAAAATTAGTTACGGGCTTTCTAAGTTCGAAGTTGGACCCTTTCAAGATTTGGTTTTCTAATTGTTTTGTGAAAAAAATTGAAAAAGGTTAAATGTGGGCGTGGCCTTCTTGCTCCTCTTACTTGATTGGTGCACTTTATTTTTATATGAAAGTGTATTTTTTTAATTTCTTAAACAAAACAATTAGAAAACCAAATTTTCGAAGGGTCCAACTTCGAACTTCGAAAGCCCGTAACTTATTTTTGGAGGCTAACTTCGAAAAACTTAAAAAAGTTGGTTTCGTCCAATACCCAGCCGGCTGCTGTGCATTGTAATAAATCTTATTAACGCTATGAACGGATGAAATTTCTGCAATATAATTTAAAAAAAAATTACTACTTTTTCTAATAGAAAAATATTAGAATGGAAACTAAATGAAATAAATCGTCAAAATATATGATACGGGCCACTAAACATATTTTTCTCGGATCTCGTAAATTTTTTTTCGATGCCATAATTCAGCTATATGTAGCTAATTTCCTCTTTGGGAATTTAATACTGAGGTCAAAACGTGTATTTTGCAAAATTGCTCGACAATCTTCCATGAAAGCTTTCCAGAGTACCCTTTGGTAAAAGAAAATATGTTCCCATAAAAAGAAAAAAGCCATACAAAAAATGCAAAACCATTTGGGACCGGTTCCGGCTTTTGAAACGGTTTCGGTTTCGTTCTTTTTCAGTTAAAAGTAAGGGTTACGGTTTCGGTTTTGAAAAATGAAACGGGTTTAATCGGTTACGGTTTCGGTTTCAGTCTTGGCTTTTTTATTTACCTTTTTAAAACCTTTATAATAATATATAAATTAATAATACCGCTAACGGGACATTTTTTCGTTTTTTAAACAGTTTTATTCATTTCCATTCGTTTTTTTTTATAAAACACATAGTTTTCATATAAAAATTTTACATAAAGGTGGGAGTGTTATACATTAAATGAAAGGTATTTTTATTACCTAAATATTGGTATTTAACATTTTCTAATCCGATAAGTAGTTTGAAAGATATTTCGATTTAAAAAAAATTCAAAATTGCCCTTTTACGTGGAATTACCCCTAAATTTTTTATTTGCACCAAAAAAAAAATGATACGTTTCAACTTTTCGCAAATACCGCATCGATACATATAAATGATTGTTTGATTTGCGAAATGTATGTATTCTGCACTTATGCCAAAGCTGTTTTACAACAATGGTTTGTCGTTTTTATACCAAATATGAGGTAAAGTCTGTAAAATCTAAACTAGCGATGATAGACCTCTAGACTCTAATTTAAAAATCCGAAAAAATTACAGTTATAGAAAATCAATATCTAATCTTTGCTTGCGTCATTTATTGACGCTTAACCGCCTAGGCGATTTTGGCCGTTTCGTATCAAAGCACGCCAGTCATTCCTTTTTAGCGATAACTGACGCCAATTGGAAACCCCAAGGGAGTTCAAGTCATCCTCCACCTGTTGTTTCCATCTCAGTTGATGCCTCTCCCTTCCTCTACTGCCGAATTCAGGTATCGATAGGAAAACCTTCTGTGCTGGAGCCTCCTTGTCCATTCGCATAAAATGACCCAGCCAGCGAGGAAAATCAATTTAATTTTTGAAAAAAACGAAATTGTTTTATTTTTGGCCCAGTCTAATGTATATGTACATTAGGGTGACCATAAAACATATGGGATTTGCTATTTTTTCGCTCCCCGCGCATTTTTCAATAGCTTGACAATAGAAAATAAGATCTGCATAAAAGTTTGACCACCTGTAGTGGGAAATAGCCACGCGCATTTGACCTAAAGTTCAAAAATTAACCTAAAAATTATGCATGGCTATAGAGACCAATATCTCTTTAAACAATGATTTTCGGTGAAATAATGTAATAATCGGCCTTATCACGCACTCCATCGTATACTGTTTTTCGTAGAAGTTACTACAAAAGCATTCATGCATTTCGAACAACTCTGAATGTAAATTCGAAATTCGGAGAATAGCATTCACTGAACACACTCTAAATGTCAAATTGCCAAATTTCCCACCATTTTTCTACGACAAGAGTTTGTAAGCGAACAATCCACGAAAAATTATAAAAATGTAAGTATTTATTGAATAAACGCGTAATCAGTATTTAATTTGTCAAAATACAGGTCCAAAATAACAACAAGGCAACAGTATGCGGCTTTGTTGGAGTTGCTGCAAGAAAAGCCCTGTATGGCACACGGCTTTTCAAAGTGCTCTAAGGAAGAAGCGTCGGAGTTTTGGAAAAAGGTGGCGGAGGAGCTTAACAGCATGGGCCCACCTCAGAAAGTCATCACTAGCTGGAAAAAGGTAAAATGTGTAATTTACTGTGCCTTGCTTGTGTGTATATATGTATATATATCGTGTTTACTAGGTATGGCTAGACTGGAAGGCGTACATATATTAAAAAGAAGCTAGCGGAAAACAAAAGAGAACAAACAGCTACTGGTGGCGGTCGAAACAGGCAGCACCATTTTAATGAAATGGAGGAAGCTGTCATCCGATTGACAGCAATAGAGACTAGCACGAATGGAATTGAAAACACTGTGAGTGTTGGGCTACCTGTTGCAACCGACTCTGAAATTGAGATCGAGGCTGACGTGTCAATGACGTCATCGAGCCGCAGTCCAGCACTTCCGAGACGTGTTTCCTCTGCGCGCAAGCCAACTGATACAAATATAGCAGAAGTACTTGAAGAAAATTTTTTGCTTCAAAAGGAATTTCAGGAAAAGACCATAGCACAATATTCAATACAGGAACAAAAGCTGGAACAAATTTGTTCCGGTATACGACGCTTATACCGAGCAATGGAAAAGCACTACGACCTGAAGAATGCAGAGTTGGAAGAAACTCGTAGACACAACCAGTCCATGGAAGATTTGATCAGTGCTAAATGTTATTAGTTGAAGAAAAAAGCTTAAATGCGATTTCCAAAAAAAAATGAATCTTATACATATGTAAGTATGTATAGATATGTACATTCCTTTATTTATATACAAGTGCCTATCAAAAGTTTCAACAAAAAAGTACAAATGAATTAATAATACAGATATGTATATGTACGTTCCTTTATTTATATTTATTTATATACAAGTGCCTATCAAAAGTTTCAACAAAAAAGTACAAATGAATTAATAATACAGATATGTATATGTACGTTCCTTTATTTATATTTATTTATATACAAGTGCCTATCAAAAGTTTCAATAAAAAAGTACAAATGAATTAATACATACATATATGTATATGTACATAGCTTTATTTATATACCAAAAGTTTCAATAAAAAAAATGTAAATGAATTAATACATATAAGTCTTGCTATTTTTTAATTGAATATTATAGTCGTCTTAATGTTGAAGATATAGATTCCCTTATCCGAATAGCTGCATCAGTATATGTTGAAGGAGAAGTTTCATACGTTTCATTAAAATGGTTTTCTTCAACATTTTCTGAAAAATCATTAACCACACGATAATGGATACAAATATTGTGCAATGCTGCGGCAACGTTCACTATTTGGCAAACCTTCATGGGTTCATAATAAAGCTCACGAGCACCCAGAAGGCATCTGAAGCGGTTCTTAAATACACCTATGGTCCTTTCTATGGTATTTCTCGATTTGGCATGTATTTTATTGTAGTTTCCTTCGGCGCTTCCTGTTGTAGGTGAACGAAAAGGTGTCATTAACCATGGCTCTAGAGCGTATCCAGCGTCTCCTGTGGAATAAATAAAATAATTTTAGCAAAAAATTATTCAAACGGTCTACGGAATGCACATACCCAAAATATTTATTTACAAAAAAATTTCGCGCGCTGCTTACGTTCCAAATATGAGCATCGTGGTTGCTGCCAGGATACTGCGCATTCACGTAACGAATTCTCATTTTATTATCGCATATCTGCAATAAATACAACATTAGAAAGATATTTGAAATATCAGTTTTTGCAAGACTTACAATTATAGCATTGATGCTATAGTACCCTTTACGATTAAAATACAGGAATTTGTCTTTAGTATTTTTATTTAATGGCGTTCCATGAATTTCGGAGTTAGCCTCCAAAAATTAGTTATGGGCTTTCTAAGTTCGAAGTTGGACCCTTCCAAGATTTGGTTTTCTAATTGTTTTGTGAAAAAAATTGAAAAAGGTTAAATGTGGGCGTGGCCTTCTTGCTCCTCTTACTTGATTGGTGCACTTTATTTTTATATGAAAGTGTATTTTTTTAATTTCTTAAACAAAACAATTAGAAAACCAAATTTTCGAAGGGTCCAACTTCGAACTTCGAAAGCCCGTAACTTATTTTTGGAGGCTAACTTCGAAAAACTTAAAAAAGTTGGTTTCGTCCAATACCCAGCCGGCTGCTGTGCATTGTAATAAATCTTATTAACGCTATTAACGGATGAAATTTCTGCAATATAATTTAAAAAAAAATTACTACTTTTTCTAATAGAAAAATATTAGAATGGAAACTAAATGAAATAAATCGTCAAAATATATGATACGGGCCACTAAACATATTTTTCTCGGATCTCGTAAATTTTTTTTCGATGCCATAATTCAGCTATATGTAGCTAATTTCCTCTTTGGGAATTTAATACTGAGGTCAAAACGTGTATTTTGCAAAATTGCTCGACAATCTTCCATGAAAGCTTTCCAGAGTACCCTTTGGTAAAAGAAAATATGTTCCCATAAAAAGAAAAAAGGCATACAAAAAATTCAAAACCATTTGGGACCGGTTCCGGCTTTTGAAACGGTTTCGGTTTCGTTCTTTTTCAGTTAAAAGTAAGGGTTACGGTTTCGGTTTTGAAAAATGAAACGGGTTTAATCGGTTACGGTTTCGGTTTCAGTCTTGGCTTTTTTATTTACCTTTTTAAAACCTTTATATTAAGTTGCTTTCTTGTTTGCACCACCTTTTCCATACGAAATTTCGGAATCTTGCAGTCTTTTTAGGTAGCTTCCCGTTGAGCTAGACACTTGAAACTTGGAACATACTTCAGAGCTCCGTGACAATGCAATGTGAACGAAAAAGTTTCCGCTAGGTGGCGCACGAGTTATGAGGTGTTTGGAATTAAAAGTACACAAGAGTTTATTTCAGTCTTGTTTTATTTCCAGAACTGTTTTACATTTTTGCGCTTACATCTATTTATACTATTTCTAACTATTGTTTGTTTGGTGATAAAAAGATGTTTACATGTTTAGCATTATGTTATCATAATGCTTTGTTACTTATCAGCGAATATAATTGTTTGTGTTATTGAAAAGATGTTTACAGGTTTATACTTGTCTATCGTATTCTCTTTGTTATACTATTTCTAACTATTGTTTGTTTGGTGATAAAAAGATGTTTACATGTTTAGCATTATGAATGTTATTGAATGTTTACAGGTTTGTGAATAATGATTATATGTATATGTGTATGTATGTATATAGTGTTTAGGCTAACGTCGTTAACTCTCCCCGCTGTTTAAAATGAAATGTCCTCATTTCAAATCCACTGTGGTTGAAGATTATTGGGCGTCTCTTTTCCTATCGTCGACATTATTTTAATTTTATATACGTATGTATGTAGGTATGTTTAAGTTAAATGTTAGAATAAAGACAATTATGGAATACATTTTAATTGATACTATTCTAGAGGTAAATATATGTACATATATAATTGTTTGATATAACTAAATTTATAATATGCATTTATTACATTTTGATTTCTTCTTTATGATTTACATTCGTTTTATCTATGTATCTTATTTTGATTATTTATTTATTTACTTTTAAACCATTTGAAGTATATTCTTATATTTACCTATTTTAAAGAATAGGATGTTTATTTACCTCCGCCTTTATCCCGTACGTATGGTTTGATGTTTTCTTCGCTTTGCTTTTGCATTGTCCTCATTGTACCATTTTTCGTTGCGTTCATTTTCTTCACTCCCTTTTGTATTGTGTTCACTATGATATTTTTCTTTGACTTAATTTTCTTGACCTTGTTGCCATAATATTTGCTTTTTGACCATGCTGCATACTTCCGTTTCACTTTTGCCGAATTTGTTTCTTTCATTTTTGTTGTGCGTACTTGTTTCTTCTTCTCTTTATGTCCAATTTCTTTATAATAGTTTTCATTTTGTTTTGCTACAATTTCTATATTCTTCAGTTTGATTTTAAGTATCGATTCTGCTGTTTCTGGTATAATTTCGCCTGCTGTTTTTGCTGTTGTATTGATCACATCCCTGCCAACCACGGCTATCCAGCAATCGAGTTTTTTTATCGAATTCCAACACCATCTCTATTTTATCGATAAGAACACTAATACCAACACATTTTTTTGGGAAATTTTTCAGAGTTGTGCGAATGAGACAATAAGTGCGAATGAGACAACCAGACAATTGACATTTGATGATGTCATAATGAGCGCAAAATTCAAAACTCGGCGCCATTGCTGAAGGAATTTTCATTGGGTAAGCGCGGATCTTGCCGCACTAAAATTTTATTTTAAATTATATTAATATATTTCTTTATTATGCAGCATATCTTTTATAAAAAATAACCCTGGGCTACGCCATCCCAAGTCCGGATGTGTGACATAACCGTGGCTACCGCCACGGCGCGACATTTTTTGCACGTTTTTAGGGACAGCCTAATAAAATTACAACAACCTCATGAAAACTTGAAACTTTGATAGCAAATATCTCTTCAGAGAAGCAAAATATTAAAAAAGCGCTTCCGGATTCGTGATCCTGAGGCCAAAACGCGTCTTTTGAGGTATCTCCCATATTTTTAGCTAATTTATTAGGAGTTGTCCCCTAAAGGAAACTAATACCGTCAACTGCTAATAAATTAGCTAAAATTATGGGAGATAGCTCAAAAGAAGGGGTTTGGCCCCAGGATTACGAATCCGGCTTTTTCGCTTTTTCGAAGCTTGAAAATTGAAATTTGTGTCATTGTTCCACTGGAGAAGCGATATGTAGGATGGTTAAAAAAAATCTATCAAATAAAATATACGCACCGCTTTTTGTGCACAATTTTCAACGTTTAGTTGTCTTTACTAATATTTAATCGAAGGTCAAACACAAATATAAATTTTTACACAAATATTTTGCAAATTTGCTGCAATAATTTTTTGTATCAAACTTGTGTGAACATTTAACTCACGCCCGAAAAGAATTCCATTTGAATTCTTTTGATCACTCACGCATATCTGTCAATTTGTGTCTATATTCCCCAAAAACAGGGTTGTAATCCGATATTTGCAGTGGTGAATAAGAAAAGGCAACGTTCAAATGCGAATGTGTAGCGTTCGCACACATTCGAGTTTGAGCTTGGAAAAAACGTAAATTTATTGATTTAAAATTATATTTCTCATATGAATATCAAAGATATTTGAATTCTTTTTAATTTCAGACACCAACATTGAAGAAAAGTGGAGTAACAACTACATATGAGACGACAGAAAATTGTTCACGGTCACGCTTGTTCACGCTCACAAAGATGTGTATATAGGGCTTAAGGCGTTTGCTAAAGTGAGTTCAGAAAAGTGTACATACATTTGTATGTTTACTCTTGACCATGGCCGCATATATATTTGAGGAGATCCAAACCGAAACGCATTATAGTTGCAGTGAATTGGTCTAGACAGGGAATGGTCAGGTGCACTATTTCAAACTCACTTTGAAAATGATGTCACAGAAAAATGTACACGCAGTTTCAAAGTAAGATGGCGACTAATTTATTCAGTATAATTCAAATGTGAATACAGAGTAAATAGTGTGTAATGAAGGAATGACCAATGGGTTGCCAGATTTATATTATTTTACAATACTTCCCTTTAATAGAAGATCTGGCAACATTTAAAAATATTTAGTTTTTTAAAGTTTCAAAACATTAATAAAAATCAATATGTTTACAATGCAAAAAGTTGTATCAAAAATTACATATCATTTTGTAAACCTATTTTGGAGTTTATAAATTCATTCTTAACAGCTGGTACCGCCTTTGTTAAACCATCTGCCAACATCTCGTTTGTGGAAATGTACTCCAGTTTTAACGACTTGTCTTCCAGCTTCTCTCGTATGAATTTTACCTTTATGTCTATATGTTTAGTGCGTGGAGAAAAGTTGTTGTTACGAATAAAGTGAATAGCACTCTTGTTATCGCAGTACAGTGTAATTGATTTTGTATCACCAGGAATTAATTCAGACTCTAGCCGATTCAACCAAATTGTTTCTTGCATTGCGCCCACTAGTGACATTAGCTCAGCTTCAGTCGATGACAAAGCAACCGTTCGCTGTCTATGCGTTGACCATGATATAGCACCACCTTGCATAACGAACATGTAACCAGAAGTTGATCGGCGCTGATCAAGATCCCCTGCCCAATCAGAATCGCAAAACCCAGCTAGACCTTCAGCAGACTTTTTATACACGATGCCTTTGTCAATAGTGCCTTTCAAATAACGCATTACACGCTTCACTGCAAGCCAATGAGCTTTGCCGGGATTCTGTGAAAACCGACTCAGTAAATTGACCGCGAAGCTTATATCTGGACGAGTATTCTGCGCTGCGTACAGAAGGCAACCAATCGCTTCCATATATGGAACTTTTTCCATATCCATCTTGGCCTCTTCGGTTTTTGGACACATCTCAGCAGTTAACCTTTGTGATAAGTCAAGTGGCGTGGAAACAGCGTTACAGTCGTCCATCCCAAAACGTTTGAGTACACTGGAAATATATTCAGACTGATCAAGTTTTATTAGCTTTTTTACCTCATCCCGTTGAACTCGCATGCCAAGTACGGATGACGCTGAACCCATGTCTTTCATTTTGAATCTGAAGGACAACTCGTTCTTGATACGCTCTGTAGCCTCTTTGTCATTCGAGAAAACTAAAACGTCGTCTACGTAAATTGCTATATACACCATGCTTCGCTCTTTCACACAATAGTAGATGCATTGATCGACCTCGCTTCGAACTAGTCCCAGACTGATGAGTACTGTATTCAATGTATCGTTCCAAACTTTGCTTGCCTGCTTTAGGCCATATAATGACTTTAATAAGCGACATACTTTGCCTGAACCGTCATCATAGCCTTCCGGCTGCTTCATGTATACTTCTTCTCGAAGCTCACCATTTAAAAATGCCGTCACCGCATCCAATTGATGCACTGCTAAGTCATATTTTGCTGCCATGGCGAACAAAAAACGTAGTGAATTGTACCTAACTACCGGTGAGAACGTTTCCGAATAGTCAACACCTGGTTTTTGCGAACAGCCTTTTACAACGAGCCTTGCTTTATAGCGAACAAGCTCACCAGCCGCATCACGCTTTATTTTAAAAACCCACTTTGAACTTATTGCTTTCTTACCCGCAGGCAATTTGGTAAGCTGCCAAGTTTTGTTTGACTTGAGAGAATCCATCTCGTCTTGCATAGCTTGCTTCCAAGCACCCGACGCTGCGCCACTCAAGGCCTCTTCAACGGTAATAGGTTCATCAGCATTCGACACTGCGCTCAATAACAAATCTCTTTTAGCTTTGCTTGCAATACGCTTTGACCGGCGAAGTGCGCCCTCTATGTCGTCATTCACATCAGGCATACTACCAGTTTCGCTTTCATCAGGAGTATCATATTCGCTATCCGAAGATTTGTTGACATCTGATAATTCGCTTACAATATTCTCCTCTGAATTGTCAATGTCACAAACTTCCCTTGCATCAGCAATATCAACAACTAGATTTGGTTCTACACGTTTATTTGTATCGCTAACATTTTCCAAAAATGTAACATCACGGCTTATAATAAACTTCAAATCACTTTTTCGATACAGCCGATAAGCTTTTGATACAGCGCAATACCCTACAAAAATGCACTCTTCTGACTTTGCATCAAGTTTTGTTCGTTTTTGTTTTGGTATGTGAACCATTGCCGTGCACCCAAATATGCGCAAATTCTTTAAATTCGGTTTCACACCTGACCATATTTCTTCCGGACTGCGATTGTTGCCTCTACATGGAATGCGGTTCACCAAATATGCTGCCGTGTTCGCAGCCTCTGCCCAGAAAATATTTTCAAGCCCAGAATCTAACAACATGCACCTGACACGTTCAATCAAGGTACGGTTCATGCGCTCAGCCACACCGTTTTGCTCGGGAGTATACGGAGCTGTTTTTTGATGAACAATGCCACAATCACGCATAAAATTTATAAATGGTTCATTGCAATATTCAGTGCCATTGTCTGTCCTCAGTACTTTTATTTTACGGCCACATTGCGTTTCTACTTCGCTCTTGAATTGTTTGAATTTATTAAATACATCTGATTTGCGTACAATTGGTATAGCAAATACTTTGCGCGAATAATCGTCAACAAACACCAAAAGAAATCTTGCACCGCTGAACGAATTTGTGCTAATTGGACCAAGCACGTCCGAATGTACAACGTCTAACAAATTTGCAGCACGCGTTCCAGCTGATTTATTTAATATTCTGGTTTGTTTACCTTTGCAGCATACAACACATCCCTTGTTGCTTGTACCACTGTAATTGACACCAAGCGTTGAATTCTGCACCTGCTTCATACTTTCTTTGCAAATATGTGCCAACCTGCGATGCCAAAGCTCAAAATTGTCAACTACGGTCATTGCTTTGCCAATTGGATTTTTAACACAATCTAACTTGTATAAATCGTTATCCGCATACGCCTTTGCTATTAATTTACCATTCTCGTCGAAAATCTTGCATTCATTGCCTTCGAACACCACTTTTTTATTTTGTTTTGTTATTTGCCGTACTGACAGTAAATTTGCACAAAGGCTCGGTACATATTCAACATTTCGAACATCAGTAGGAATTTTTTGCTTGCCTACATTTAGGAGCAAACTAACATCCCCAACGCTGTTAACAGGGATTCGGTCACTGTTAGCTAAAATAACTTCGCTGTGTTCTGCCGCTCTCATTTTCGAAAGTAGCTGCTGATCGTTCGTCATGTGCGACGTTGCGCCTGAATCGACGTACCATACACATTCGCTGTTTTGAGAATGCAAACACGAATTTGCTAACAGTGAGTTCGAAAACATAGCATTTCTGCTTTTATTTTCGTTCTCGTTTGTTTTCTTCGACTTACGACAATCTTTACGCATATGGCCTTCTTGGCCACAGTTGAAGCAACGAAACTTTTTTCGATTAGACATTTTTTCATTCTTTTTTGGTTGCAAATTCTTCGAATACAAAGCGCTATCTGTAGCTGCTCTGTTGCCATCCAATTTTACATCTTGCAGTAGCAAACTTTTAACGCTGTCTACTGTTAACTTCGCTTTGGAATTTTCCACTGCCATAACAAGTGGTTGATACTCATTAGGTAACCCAGCGAGCAATAATGATGCGACCACTTCATCACCCATGTGCAAACCTGCGTTTTGCAACTTGATTGAAGTCATGACCATTTCGTTCACGTAATCTTGCACAGATTGGAACTGCTCGAGTTTTAAATGCACTAGCTTCTTCAAAAGCTCCACTTTGCGCGTTAAACCACTGTCTTCATATGCTGCTATTATCGAGCCCCAGGCTTCTTTTGCCGTCTGTGCATTTGCTATGTGCGAGAAATTACTCGACTCCACCATGAGCGTAATCTCCGCCAGCGCACGTTCATTTGCGTCACGGTCCTTTTCTGAAGAACTATCAGACACGCCTGTCTCGGTAATTTTCCAGCAATTTTTTAGCACCAAATACGATTTTGCATTTCGCCGCCAAACATCAAAGTTTTCGCGTCCGCGAAGTTTCTCAAACGGAAAAGTAAGTGTGCCCGTCGCCATTTTTATTAAAATAAAACACTTTAAATTAATTTTACAATGTGAAATAGGCCCATAACCTGATGTCACAGAAAAATGTACACGCAGTTTCAAAGTAAGATGGCGACTAATTTATTCAGTATAATTCAAATGTGAATACAGAGTAAATAGTGTGTAATGAAGGAATGACCAATGGGTTGCCAGATTTATATTATTTTACAATAGAAAAACTCCATACATACTATGAAAATGTACAAGGCTATACATATAAATTTTTATGTGTAAATATTTTCTTTATTTAATTAATCTTCTTTGTATTTTCCAGCAACTTATTTTCAAAACAACAAAAAAAGAAGACTCGAAAACAACAACTCAATCAATAATTTGAAGATATTTTTTGACTACACCTCGTTGCAACAACAACAACAACAATAATTTGGTAAGTTAACAAATTTGGTAAGTTAAAATCAGGTAGCCATGATCGGAGTTTGTATGGCCAGAAGTTGGTTTGGTATTTGTTTCCTTTAGGGGTCAACTGCTAATAAATTAGCTAAAATTATATGAGATAGCTCAAAAGACGGGTTTTGGCCTCAGGATCACGAATCCGGACGGGCTTTTTTAATATTTTGCTTCTCTGAAGAGATATTTGCTATCAAAGTTTTCATGTTTTTGCTGTAATTTTATTGGGCTGTACCTAAAAACGGACGGTTTGTTGACCATAACTTTTCACTGCATTTGCATGTTATGGTGGTTGCCAAAATAAGTGCAGAATAGTGTACATGTCACAATACCTTACATATGAGGAGCTCCAAACCAAGCAGCAATAATTGTAGACTAAATCACTGTGTACTTAATGCGTTTTGGTTAGGAGCTCCTACACACTACAACAACCAGACTTTGGCAATCCCCTTAATATGCAGGTGCACAAGAAAAGAAAAAAACTTCTTGCTTTTTGGTTTGGAACTCCTCTATATGTATTGTGACAGGTACACTACTCTGAACTCACTTTGACAAACGCCATACTATGTAAAGAGCACCATAGTATGCAAATGCACAAGCGCATATATTATGATTTTAGTCAGGCACCTTTTTCAACTTATATTCAGAAAGTTACAATTTATATTCAGAAAATTGCAATTCATATTCAGAACTTCCACTTGATTTCAGAAAATTACCATTCATATTCAGAAAGCCAACTTCATATTAAAAAATTTCTTATTAAAAAATTTCAAATGAATATGAATTGTAAATTTCTGAATATCAAATGGAAGTTCTGAACATGAATTGTAATTGTATGAACATGAAATGAAATTCTGAATATAAATTGTAACTTTCTGAATATAAATTGTAACTTTCTGAATATAAAATGAAAAATGTGTATGTACATTTGTATATTATGGTGACACTAAAACCAAGTCTAGGTATATCAGGCTTGTTAAATGATGATTAAAAATTTTAATGAAAATTGTTAAAGATCAATTAATTGTAAATGTATTATTAACATAAAAATTTCAGATTATTATGCTAATAACACTACTCGAGAAGAAAATCTCCAAGAATGAAAGTACATTTTCTTAATGTAAAATATTCTCCTGATTCCGAATATCAAATCCATTTTTCTGTGGCAGATCTAGTTCCCCAGATATCGCTGGAAATATGAAAATTCCCAATTTTGAAAAAACATAATCATATAGGTACGTAAAAAATTTTATTTTTCATTTTTTCGGTTTAAACTGTTTAATTATACATTATACTAATTCCCTTAAACATTTATTGCCTTCATCTCTATAGGTATCTTCAAAAAACGCTATTGCAAAAAACGTTGAAAATTTTTTGAAAAAAAAAAACAACCAAATTTTTACAAAAATTCAGATTTAACCACTTTAAAATCAGGAAAAGTGCACGGACGAAAAAAATTTAGCCATCCTATGTTGTAGGAAATTCAATACCAGTACAAAATTGTGATGTGCTCTCGACTTCATAAGCTGTTTTTACCCAAGAAATTTTCCGCAATTTCCATATCCTCGATATTTGATACATATGTAGAGTTTTATGCTGATTCCAAAAATGTAATCATTTGGTTTAAAAATAGAATAGTTTTCGAGATATTTTGAAATTTCTGTTTTTGAGATAAGTTAAAATTTTTTTATTAAGTGTTTAAAAGTTGATAGTTTTCACCTTTTTGTTACACTTTATGCTTCCCAAAAAAGAAACCAACCAAAATCGCCTATGATAGCTTATTCCCGAAGTCCTTGGTATAGCAGTTTTTCCAAATTGAAAATGTGGATGAAGAAATAAATTTTTTTTTTTTGGTAATAACTCAATCACCTTAATGTCGGTTTTGATTATTTTTGCATTGGTTAAAAGGGTATTTCAACTCCTCACAGCCAAATCAAATGTCATAAAAATCGAGAAGGTACTTAAAAGTGAAAATATTAACAGATCAGTAATCCCAATTTTCCCTTATCTCAAAAACAGAAATTTAAAGATATCTAAAAAACTGTTCTACTTTTAAACAAATGATTTTTGGAATCAGCATAAAATTCTATGTAGGGATAATCTCTCAAATGGCAAGTATATGGAAAATTTCGAAAACTTGTCGGGTATTAATAGAAAATTTTTGATTGATGACTTTCAATAAAATGTTGTACTGGCGTGCTTAAAACTTTCGTAATTAAATTAGCTAGGTAGGTAGGTAGAAGTGGCTGCCGCAAAGGCACACCTAGGCCAGTAATAAAAGGCCCGTTGTGATACCACCAAACACTAGGAAAGTCAGTCCCGACACTCCTAACCGACACCGCTACCCCTCCTCGAACCATTTTGATAACTTGATGAAGGCCATCAAGTCCTTTATGTCTAGCTCCGCGACCTGGCTTAAGCTAACCAGGAAGGGAACTCCCAGAGAGCGCCTTCTCGCTCCGCTTAAGGCCGGGCAGTTGCAGATGAGGTGCTCCACCGTTTCCTCTTCCTCATCCTCTTTGCAACTCCTGCAGCATCGTCGGTAGGGAACGCCTAGCCTTGCTGCGTGCCTACCAATAAGGCAGTGCCCGGTTAAAACACCTATTAATATGGAGATTTCCTTCATTTTTAGGGCGTATATGTGTCTAGATCTTTTAAGATCGCATTTTGGCCAGGTTTGATTGGATATCCGGCACCCTGGGGCTTGTAGCCATCTTTCGTTGGCTTCGCGGAGTGTATGCTCCTTCAGCATTAGCTTGCACGTGGCAAACGGCATACCTATGCGCTCTTTATCTTGAAGAATCTTCTTGGTCGTGCCCTGCCTGGCAAGTTCGTCTGCCCTACAGTTTCCCTCAATGTCCCTGTGTCCCGGGACCCATGTGAGGTTCACGCGGTTCTGTTGGGCCATCTCTTGAAGAGATCGACGACAGCTGAGCGTCAGTTCAGAGTTGAACGAGTAAGAGCCAAGGGATTTGATGGCCGCTTGGCTGTCGCTGAAAATACAGATATCCTGCCCGATGGTGTGTTCACCTATCCAAGTCACGGCGTCCATGATTGCAGAAACTTCAGCCTGGAAGACGCTGCAGTGATCAGGTAGTCTAAAGGAGAGTTCTAGGTCCAAATCCCTTGAGTAAACCCCTCCTCCGACTCTGCCGTCTAACTTCGAGCCGTCGGTGTATATAAAAGTGCCGCCATTAGTAGCGGGACACCGATCTATGTTCTCCCAGTCTTCCCTGCTGGGAATGTTTATTCTAAAACAACAATCTCCGACTGTTGTGGTCGCACACCGATCTGTGCTCAGAGGGAGAAAGCTGTAAGATCTTAGAATACAGGAGTGTCCAATAGTGGTTGCGCCCCAGACGGACGTTTCCCTTAGACGCACAGCCGATGCTGCTGCTGCCCGGTACTCTTCCAGATCGAGTGGCAAAAAGCCAAGAATGGCCTGGAGAGCTTCATTGGGCGTTGTTCTTAACGCCCCGCTTATACAGATCATGCTCGATCTGTGGACTTTCCCTAACAGATTTAGGTTTGATGCCTTTCTTAGCGCAGGCCACCATACCACGACTCCATACAGCATAATTGGCTGGATTATCGCAGTGTAGATCCATCTGCAAATTTTGGGGCTGAGCCCCCATTTTTTGCCAATGGCTCTTTTACACGTGTAAAGTGCAATGCACGCTTTCCTCTGGCGCTGGATGACATTCTCCTTCCAGTTAAGCTTTCTATCTAGAACAGTGCCTAGGAATTTGGCTTTGTCAGCTAAGTTCAGGCGCACGCCATCTAGTTCTGGTAGGTTCAACGGTGGTATCTTGTACCGCCTGGTATAAAGGACAAGCTCCACCTTTCCCGGGTTGATGCTAAGTCCGCAGCGAGAGGACCATGAAGAAACTTCTCGCAGTGCTACTTGCATCAAGTCACACAGGGTTTGTGGGAATTTGCCCCTATATGCAATAGCTAAATCGTCTGCATATGCGACTATCTTCCCGCCCCCCCACCTTGTGTCTCGTAGCAGCGAGTTTACGGTGAGGTTCCATAGGAGCGGGGAGAGAACACCACCCTGAGGCGTTCCTCTTGTGACATAGCGTGAAAGATCAACTGTTCCCAGTGAAGAAACTATTTTCCTTCCCTTTAGTAGTTGATCAATTAGTCCAATAAGAGACCTATTTATGCCCAGGTTTGTTAAAGCAGTGTTAATAGCCTCCGGCCTTATATTGTTGAAAGCCCCTTCGATGTCCAGAAAGGCCACGAGACAGTACTCCTTTTCGTGCAATGATTTTTCAACAATAGAGACTAGGCTGTGGAGCGCAGTTTCCGTTGATTTACCTTTGGTGTATGCATGTTAATAGCTAGAAATAAGGTTGCTATCAATAGTAGAGGAGAGATAATCGCTAATTATCCTTTCGAAGGTTTTAAGTGCAAAAGACGAGAGACTGATCGGTCTGTAGTCTTTAGGCTCATAGTGTGAGGCCTTCCCAGCCTTTGGAATAAAGACTACCGTGGCGCTTCTCCAGGAGCACGGAATGTAATTAAGAGCCAGGCAGGCTGAATAGAGAACTACCAGCCATTTAGCTGATATTTCCAGCGTGTTTATGAGTTGTGCGGGGAAAATCCCGTCTGGCCCAGCTGCCTTGAACGGCTCAAAGCTTTTGATTGCCCACCTTACCCTTTCCTCCGTAATGGGTATGTTTACCGCCAGGTTTGTTGCAGATGCTACAGGTGCATCATACAAGTTCCCCGGAAAGTGTGTGTTCAGGAGCAGCTCCAGGGTTTCCCCTTCCGTGCTGGTCCAAGATCCGTCAGGCTTCCGTAAATAGCTAATGGCTGTTTGAATTTTTGATAGCACTCGTCTAAGTCTCGCTGTATCATCGACTTTTTCGACCCCGGTGCAGAAATTTCTCCACGAAGTTCTCTTCGCTTGCCTTAGAGCCTTTTTATAGGCCCTCAGTTTAGCTTTATATTCGAGCCATTCAGGCTCCGTACCGATGCTCTTGGCCTTGTTAAATTGCTTCCTGCATGATATACGGAACGAATCCAGGTCGTAAGACCACCAGTGGGGTCTATGTTTGCCGCGTGGTTTTGGTACTGGGCAAGCCTGCTCTAGGGCATTTGAGAGCGCCGTTGTAAAGGTCGTTACCAGATCATCCAGTTCTCCCACTGATGAGGGGGCTTGTGGAGGCAATACTGCTAGGTCCCTAGCTAATATTTGGTTATGTAGCTGCCAGTTAGTGTTGCGTGGATTTCGTTTCATAACTGGCTGCTCAACAATAAAGTCTAACACAATTTCTATGTACCGATGGTCAGAAAATGAATGCTCATCAAGAACACGCCATTTTCTGACCCACTCATAAGCGCCTTCGCTACAAACAGTGAGGTCTATAACCTCCCTACGAGCTTTAGTTATAAAAGTAGGCTCGTTACCCACGTTACAAACCACCAGGTTAGTTGTTAGTAGGTAGTCAAACAGAGACTCGCCCCTAGCGTTAATATCGGAGCTTCCCCACTGGACGTGATGAGCATTAGCGTCAGCTCCAATAATAAGATGGCCCGTACAGAAATTATCCACCAGATCTTTCACCTCCTTTTGTGGAGGAGGTTCTTCGGCGTCATAGGGCATATAGACCGACGCCATCGTTAGGCTGGTGCTGCCGACTGTTAAGCTGGCAGCTGTAACGTCACCATTTGAGTAGTTGGGTAATAGAAAGGTGTTTAGCTCAGACTTTACCAAAATACAGGTTCTGACCTTGCCCTCATCATTGGCTTGGATGAGCTTGTACGCCTTAGTCCCCAATCCACAGATCCTAGAGCTATTGACCCAGGGCTCTTGGATAAGGACCACGTCTGCGTCGCCTTTAGAAAGACGACTGCTTAAAACAGCCGAGGCTGCTTTAGATTTGTGCAGATTTATCTGAAGCACCACCAACATGAGAGAGCTCAGACTTCCCTGCCGCCAGCGTGTCGTCGAGGTCTGGCCTGTTCCGGGGGCTGTCTCTCAACGAGGAGTTGTTCACAGCACCTGCACGATTTGGCGTGGCGGGAACCCTGCTGTCTAAAGCAACATCAACGTTAGTGTGCTCAGGTTTAGCCACGATCGTGACGTCGAGGCCTTCTTCGTCAAGCAGGCTTTCTTCTATCGCCAAGTTGTTCGCAGCACCATTGCAATTTGACGTGGCGGATAACATACTTTCCGCGTCGGACTCCTCTGCTTCCCCTTCCGATGCCTCGATCTCGGAGTCCTCCGGAGCGTCCGGAATAGCAGCGCGCTGTGCATCGCCACGGTATACGTGGATCACGATCTGACCCAAGCCGTAATGCACTCGTCCGTTGCACCGTTTAAGGGGCTCGAGCGCCTCCTTATTCAGAGTGATAACCACCTGTCTATTGGGCCCAACCACATCATCGACCAGATTGACGCCCCAATCCTGCGTCGGGAGAGACGGATTCCAGACCTGCAGCATCTCAAGAATATTCTCGGGTTCTGCAGGGACGGCAGGAATCCATGCCCTTGCCCTTGGCCGAGCAGGAATGTCCTTCCAGTCGACGACATCTAGTCTTGCCCCTGGGTAGACTTCACCCAGTCTTGCAACTGCTGCCTTATACAGTGCGACAGTTCTTGCATCCTCGCACGCGAATATTTTGATCTGACCTTGGTGCCAGCCCGCGTCAGTACCTCGCGGCGGACTACCCGGAGACTCACGCATTAAGTCGAGGAGGGCCCTGCCCATTTCATTCCGGACATACAGCCACTGGTCTTTGGGGATGGACCAACGGTCGTTACCTCGGTCAATGAAACCTATAAGGATTCTGTCCTTGGTTACTTCAGCAAAGCTGAGTTTTCCCACTACGGGGTTGACCTGATGCCGATTCGGATGGGGGTCTACCTCTCCGTCCGATCTCTGGCGTTTGAAGGGATTACCGTTCACCCTCTTAGGCACATAGGCCCTCTGGAAATTTGGTATCAGAGCTTTCGCTTACTCCACCATCTTCCTTTCTTCCGGCGACAGCTTCTTTTGCGATGCTCCCTCATATTTTTTAAGGATCCTTGCGGCCTTTCTTTTATCCCAGTACGCAGAGCGTCGGGGAGATGCCTCTTGGGGGGGATTCAGACTCGTAGTTTCCATCGCGGTCTCTCCCTTTGCGGCGTCTTCCTTCTCTTTCGAAACTCTGAAACCAGGTCGTGAGACCATTGCCCCAGATGTGAAGAGATTGGGTTTCGTACCAGCGCTTGATGGAAGTTTAGCTTCCGCCGTTTTCTGCTTGACTGCGTAGGCAGCCGCACTGCTGCTTGCTCCCATCAAGTCACTCTTACTTGATAGCCGTTTGGGGGATGACTGACCCGTAGTTTCCATCGCTGTCGGCCTCCCAGTTAACTTTGAGGCGGAGTTTGTCCTCCGGCGTTGTGTTTTCGCTTGCTCCAGCATAGTTCTTCTCTGCTGCGGAGTAAACGAAGTCGTTAATTGCTTTGTATTTTGTGTGTTCTTCATCTTGTTCGTACGACCCCTCGCCGGACAAGGCCAGCTTAGGGTCAAGGGTAGTGTAAGGGGAAGTGTGTCGTCCGCCGCAGCAGAGCCCCATACCGCGGTAAGACCATAGTTACTCCCTGAGGCGGCCCGGTATCAGTGAGGCTCCGTTCGACTACAGCCACGATTAGCCTCCCGGCTGCAAACGTCCAATGGGCACGGTATCGCATAACACCCTGGATTGGGAGGGAAAAGTTTTGCACTTTTATATAGCGAGCCGCTTGCTTCAAGACAGACGCCCGCTTACAGCCGCACCTCATGGTGTACAGACGCTGCGAAAAAGACCCCGGTGAGCCCTTAAACCAAGTATGTCAGAGTGGCCCCACCGGGGCTCCCTCTCTATCTGCCGCGAGCCTAGGTAGCTCAACGTTGCCCAGAGTGCACGAACGAGGACGCAAGAGTCGGGATTGAGCGCGGTCACTCAGCAACCACACCCCATTACACTCCAATTAAATTAGCTACAACATAGGAAAAAAAAAATACTAATGGCGGCGATATACCAACAGGTTATCATAACCTCTAACGAGATTTTTAGCCGAGCTTCTCTTTCCAACTTGTGGTGTGTTGCTTTTGAGTTTTTCCTACAAGTTGCCGACTCCGAACGGCACTTGCAAAGCAAATGAATTTTTTGCTGAGAAGCTTCTCATGGCAGAAATACACCCGGAGAGTTTGCCAAACTACTGCCGAGGGGCGACCCCGTTTAGAAAAATTCTTTTTCTAAATAATTTTTGATGTTACTTTTGTCGGGCATCGAACCGCCACGACTTGGTGTAGAAGGCCGAACACTTAACCGCTACACCACGGCGGCCGCAAACCGCTACAACATAGGAGCTACAACATAGGAGGGCTAACTTTTTTCGTCCATAGAACTTTTCTGATTTTGAAGTGGTTAAAACTGAAATTTTGTAAAAAAAAAATTCGTTTATTTTTTTTTATTTTTTGGAACGTTTTTTGGCATAGTGGCCAAATTACTGAAGATACCTATAGAGATAAAGGCAAAAAATGTTTAAGGGAATTAGTATAATGTATAATTCAATATATATTATACATGGAAATCAGGAGAAAATTTTACTTTCGGAAAGGTCTATTTTATTCTTGGAGACTAAAGTTGATCAAAATTTGTCGAGCCGTGTAATTGAAAATAATTAATTTAAATTATTCTATTGCTAAATTTATTTTAAATTAAGTTAAAATTAAATTCTTTTATTACTTGATTGTTTTAATTAAAAAATATAGACGATTTTTTTCAATTATTATTGATTATTTTTCTAATGGCTATTAATCATGATTATTTTTTATTATTATTATATTATTTGAATTAATTCATTATTAATTTCTGATTAAGGCCCCAATATGAATAAATTAATCACTAAAATAAATGAAGCCATGGATATGAATTATGATTGTTATGTAAAATTTAAGAGGTCTGGTTTCTGTAATTTTTTAACGAACTTCGTTACATAAAAATCGTCAATTTTGACACAATTTTCTATACAAAATTTGTTAAAATCGATGTTAACGACAATAATGAATTTCGTTAAAAAGTTACAGATACCAGTTTGAATTTTTGGCCGAAGCCGAATACGAAAGTTTGCGACTTTTTTATTACATAAGATTTCATTTTTATTGCTTCTTGAATAAACAAAACAACTTACAAAAATACAAACAGCTTGCTAGTTGCATTCCTTTCGCATAGCGATAAACGAAACTAATGACACTTTAAATGCATTGAACGACACACTTGCATTTTAAATAATCAGCATAAGTTAACAAAAAAAAATTTACTGGAAGTAATTTCTGTCCTTCCCATATAAGAAATCAAAAATTCGTAAATTCCAGTAACAGTTTTTGTTATTGAAATGCATGAATTCTATTTTAAATTAACTTCTTATAAATCTTTCAGCACTACAAAACACCTGCTAATTCTAAAAATCTTCTCACAGCGAATTTTTTCAAAAATTATATGAAAATGAAAAAATCCGCAAAATGAACAATTATCTAAAATTACCCTGCTAAAAAAATTGCTAATTATCGTTATTACTTTTTCATTGTAACAAGGTTTGATTCCACCACCATAGACAACAAGATAATACAACAAAGATGACATCTTGGATTTCCAAAATTTGTCGAACTTTTACGGGATGTTTTAAATCACTTTTTATCGTGCCACGGATTTCTAATTATTCCATTTTCTTTTTTAGGATTCAGGATTTAACCGAACTGTTGTGTGATATGTGGATGAAGTTACCGGAAGTAAGGACACCAAAGAATGTTTGTGGTCACCAGATGGTAAGTTATATGATATTTTAATGATCAATGTTATTTTATTTATCCTCTTCTATCTCTCCACTAGATGGCTTTCATATAGACAAAATGAGCCCATACACATGCCCGATGCATTCACCGCTCATATCGTGGTCATGAAAATTTGAAGGGGAGGAACCGGCGATAACAAATATTTTTTTGTTAGTTTTAGAAATGGAATTATGTGTTAAAAAATTTCATGAAATTTTCCAAGTTGTAAGGAAGTTGAATTTATTTCACATATAGCATGTCGATTTGTATTGCTATTGTACATCAAAGTAAAGGTTATCCAATTACCTTTCCCTTGATGTAGCTATGGTTAAAATCAATTTGATGTAAATTTTTGATTTTTAGATGTACATATAAATTGTGTTAAAAAATTTCATGAAATTTTCTAAGTTGTAAGAAAGTTGAATTTATTTCACATATAGCATGTCGATTTGTATTGCTATTTTACATCAAAGTAAAGGTTATCCAATTACCTTTCCCTTGATGTAGCTATGGTTAAAATCAATTTGATAATTTGATGTAAATTTTTGATTTTTAGATGTACATATAAATTGTGTTAAAAAATTTCATGAAATTTTCTAAGTTGTAAGAAAGTATAATTTTTTTCATATTTGGTATCTCGAATTGGATTGCTATTTTACATTAAAAGTAACGTTATTTAATTACCTTTCATTTGATGTAAATGGAATTAAAATCGTGAAACATTTTGATGAAAATTTTTGAATTTTAGAAATACATATAAGTATGTGTATAAAAAATTTCATGAAATTTTCTAAGTTGTAAGAAAGTATAATTTTTTTCATATATGGTATCTCGATTTGGATTGCTATTTTACATCAAAATTAACGTTATTTAATTACCTTTTCCTTGGTGTAAATAGGATTAAAATCGAGAAACATTTTGATGTAAATTTTTCAATTTTAGAAGTACATACAAATTGTACCAAAAAACTACATGTAATCAGTTTTAAGTTGTAAAGTTGAATTTTTTCGCGTATTGTGCGTAGATTTCTTTAGTTATTTTAAGCTACATTTACACTGCACCAAATGCGTCGCTTTTGGCGAAGTTATTTCGAGAATGTTTGTCCGCAGAATGAATTTGTTTGCAAAATTAGACGACTTTGATTTAATTTGACCTGATTTGGTGATCAAATTCAATATGCGGATGAACGGTCTTGAAAAAACTTGGCCAAAGTGACGCATTTGGTGCAGTGTAAATGTAGCTTTACATCAAAAGAAATAACATTTAATTACATTTAATTTGATGTAACTATAACTAAAGTCGGGAAACAATTTGATATAAATTTTAGAAATACATGTATGTGCTCATGACAATACGTTTTTTTCCATGTATTTTTCTTGCACTTAACAAGAAAAAAAAGAAAAATGCATAGTGCCATTATGTTTTTCTAAATTATGTCTTATTTTTCATTAAAACAAGATTAAAAAAAACCAAACGTGTGTCATTTATTTGGGCATTTTGGAGAAACTTTGGCTATTTTTTGGGCTTTTGGAGAATAATTGGGGTATTTTGTGGGCATTTTAAATTTCAGATCTGGCAACACTGTTCAAATGCAAAGGGAAATGGGAATGGCGTTTCTAAATGAGTGCGAGTGAGCAGCGCTATCACACGTACACGAAATAATCGATAAAAAGTGGGTCCAATCTGCACGCGGCCCATACAAAACTATCCATTCATTTATCCTCGATTTAGGATAGCGCGACTTAGGAATTATCCAGGATTTTCCTTGGGTTTGGTTAGCAGGGATTCGTATAATCCTGAGTTTTTTCATTCAGACATTTTAGTGATTCTGTTTTTTGATATGAATGATCTGCTTCTGGTAGGTTCTGGTGGACAGGTGCAGTCTTATTGTATTGCACCTGCACGTTAAGTCTGTTTTCTTGTGGTTCATCGTACATATAATCCAAACATTTAATCATTGCATCAAAGTAAAATTGGTTGGGTTGGCAACTTAAAAAAGTAAATGCATCTTCTCTAATTTTCGAATGCACAAGGCATACTGCTCCGTAGTATGCGGGTGTTGTGGAATAACTCTTGATGCTCTCCATTATTGCCCAGACACGTTTTCTCCATGACCTGTACTGTCTCTTATCGCCGTAAAAGTTTGGAAGTTTCTTAAATACTTCCAAGTTTCCCAATGTGGCCATTATGTCTTGTATTGTAGTCATTTTGAAAATGATGTCCGTTGATTTCGGGATTCACCGTGGTTAACTGTTATTCCAATTTTTTCAGGATTTTTTTTGATTTATTTTGTCAATTTTTTTTAAACTGATGTCCTTTGATTTCGGGGCTCGTTTTTATTTCTAATTTTAATGGATTATCTATTTTTCAAGACCTATCCGTGTTGATTATAATTCCGATTTTTCAGGAATTTGATTTTGTCAATTTTCTAAGCACTTCTTTCAGACATTAGTGCTGGAAGTCCTACTTCCCGTGGAATTGTTTTATATATATTTTTTACATTATAAAAAAATATATATATGGCTTTTTAATCGCGGTCGAGCCCCTAGTTATGAGTCCGTGTTAGGAATTAAAAGTACACAAGAGTTTATTTCAGTCTTGTTTTATTTCCAGAACTGTTTTACATTTTGACGCTTACATCTATTTATACTATTTCTAACTATTGTTTGTTTGGTGATAAAAAGATGTTTACATGTTTAGCATTATGTTATCATAATGCTTTGTTAGTTATCAGCGAATATAATTGTTTGTGTTATTGAAAAGATGTTTACAGGTTTATACTTGTCTATCGTATTCTCTTTGTTATACTATTTCGAACTATTGTTTGTTTGGTGATAAAAAGATGTTTACATGTTTAGCATTATGAATGGTTGTGAATAATGATTATATGTATATGTGTATGTATATAGTGTTTAGGCCAACGTCGTTAACTCACGTATCAGGAAATATGGTAAATTCATTTAAAAAGAAGTAAGGAAAGCTGTCTTCGGCTGTGTCGAAGGCTATATGCCTTTCATGAGTAAGCGTCACGATTTTCACTGTTCGATCCCCAGCACAGCCTGTGTGAGTTTAACTTTAGCTCATAGCGAAATTATCGGAACTATCGATTATATGGGAACGATGTGTTTTATTGGTCCAAGCTCATTAATTTTTAACATCCACATTACACATTCTAACAGAGCAATAGTTACGAAATTTCACGACCCTACTGATATAATTACAGGAGTTATAGCCCAAAATCCGTTTATCGGAACAATCGATTGTATGGGGGCTATATAAATATTGTGACGAATTCGATGATTCCTCGACTATTTTCCCTGAGTTCGATCACTGTACGTTAAATAAAACACTCAGATTCTGCTTAATAAATAGTACGCTTTATTTACTACTAAAAACCGTAGTACAATATCGCGTTTTAACTAACTGTTCAGTACTTCACTGTACAACAATTGAAAATAAACTGATTGATTTGCGTTGTCTTTGCACGGTTTATATACCCTAGCAGACAGCAGCTTCACAACCTAGAAATGTCTACACATTTCTGGTTTATTCGTGCAACAGTGTTCTCGAAACGTTTATCTATCGTCATCTCCTCTTTGTGATACATTCGCAAACATGCGAGCTGCCTCTCCCTCTCTCGCTCTCACGTCATGTATCTAAACAGCTGTAGTTGTGGTAGTGACGCTAGTGGTGGAAATCCGCTAGAGTTGGGAGATGAGCGATTCTTGAGAACATTCGCCACACTGCCCTCCACCTAAGTCTGATCGTCCCGATCAGACACATTTCCCGATCCAAACGTTGCTAGTCTCTCCAGGGGAACCACTTTCATTTTGTTCCGTAGCATTCCAACAGCCTGTATGCGGTAAACAACGTCGTTGATCTGTTTCACAACTCTGTATGGTCCTTCCCAGTTGCACTGAACTTTGGGAGACACACTTTTCCTCCGTTGTGGCCCGTATAGGAATACTAAATCTCCTTCCAGGAACCCTTCCGTTTCCATTGCCTTGTCGGGGAATGTACCAGCTTCATCCAAGGTAATCCTCTCAACCGGTCAGATAGTTGCACTGCCTCCTTCGACCATGACTCGTGGACCTCAGCACCTTTGCTCTGATGCACTCATCGCATTTGGCAATCCACTCCTTTACCGACTGACCGTAACCAACCCAATAAAATGTCTGCTTAATCCTCTCCAAGGTCTTCTTGACTCCTAGATGACCTCCACTTGGATCGTAATGCATTTCTCTAAGAACATCAGACACCCGCTTCCTTGGAACAACTATAAGCTTCCGAGCGCATTGACCATCCTCACTCTCCCATATTCGATGCAAACAACCGGATACCATTCGTAAACTATTCCATTGTGCCCAATATGACTTGGCAACCGACTCGCCGCTAACATTTCTTTTCTTGCTGGTCGATTGTTTCGGTCAAGCCCTCGGATCACACATGCCAGATCTGAATCTTCCTGTTGACTTCTCCGAATATTCTCAAGCAGGCATTTGTCTATCAAAGCCGTTGGTTGAGGAGGTACCTTTGCCTTTCGAGTGTCCCTGTGCTTCACCTCTAACGAAACTCCTTTGGTGCAATACCCAATGTTGTGTCCAAAGATCAGAGGTACTTCTTGGCCATTGTATGTCATAACTCTATTTCTCAGGTTCATGTGAATGTCTCTCGCAGCCAAGAAGTCGACGCCAATGATGACTTCGTCCACAATATCTGCCACTAAGAAGTTGTGGTATGTAGTCACATTCCCAATCACAACTTTGCACCGCACTTCTCCATGGACCAGCTTACTTTCACCAGTTACGGTCCGCAACTTTGCATCCTGTAATGATCGCACTTCTTATGGACCAATTCACTTCGAATGATGGAATGAGATGCACCAGTATCCACAGTGAGTAACCGCTCTTTTCCGTCCAAGAAACCTCTAACAGTAACATTACTTGCTTTCCCTCCGACCTGCGACACAGAAACTATGGGGCATTCATCTTGCTCATCTCTTCCAGCGTTACCCTTACGTCCGCTTGCATTGCCGAAGTCTCTGGAGTCGATGTTGCAATGACGCACAATATGACCAGATTTTCCGCACTTGAAGCATTTAATGGCTGCTTCATTTTTCCGTGGCTTTCCGTTCAATGCTTCTAGGATTGCGTCCACCCTGGTCGTTCTAGTTCCACACGATGAGCTTTGTACGCTGGTTTGGACAAAAGTGATGATGTTTCTTGAGATAGAGCATGTGATACCGTCTCCGCAAATGATCTCTTTGGATTTGCATAGGTGGCCCGCTTCGTATCCACGTCACGTATTCCATTTATGAAACTTTGGATTTTCACCCTCTCGATGTATTCCACTGGTGCGTCTGCGTTTGCTAGATGAGCCAACCTCTCGATGTCCGATGCAAACTCCTGTAATGTTTCGTTAGCCTCCTGGAAGCGATTCTGTAGCTCTATTTGATGTATCTGCCTTCTATGCTCGCTGCCGTAACGTCTTTCAACGGCTCCCATCAACGCTCCATAGTGGTTTCTATCATCGTCCGGAATAGTCTGTAAGATTTCGGCTGCAGGTCCTTTCAGTGCCACAAATAAAGCAGCGACTTTGTCCTCAGCGACTTTGTTCACAGCTGCTGTCTTCTCAAATTGTAGCTTAAATACCTGGAAAGGAACAGAACCGTCAAAGGATGGGGGTTTTTACCTTGGGCGTACTTGTGGAAACACTTGGACGATTCAGCTGCAACTCCTGGATACGAGATTTTAACGTATCCACCTCGGCCTCGATCTTATCTTGTCGTCCCCTGAAAACTTCTAGCTGCGATGAGACTCTTTGTTCTTGTGCCTCTAGTTTTATCGTTATGCGTGTTTCCTGTTCCATCAACTCTTCCTTGATCTGTGACGTCATGTACGTCTTCGTTTCTTCCAACTGGGATGCCATGCAAGTTTTCTGTTCTTCAAACTTTGATATCATATTCGTCGACATCTAAGCCAATACAGCCAACAGCGAGTTTGTGTCCACATTTGCCACTGAATCCGGAGTATCCTTTTGTTATTCTATTTTCGTCGCTCCCTCTTCCGAAAGCTGAAAACCATAATCGTCAACGTTGATTCCTTCCGCTTCCATAGCCTCCTGTAGACGTGATTGTAGCTCTGGCTTATTGCCTGTTGTTACCATTCCACGTTTCTCCAACTCGTTTTTGAGTTGTTGGATCTTCAAGTCATTAAACTTTGCATTATCCTTGCAATGTCCTTGTTACCTTTACAATGTCCTAGTTATCCTTTTCAATGGCCGTGTTATCCTTTTCAATGTCCTTGTTATCCTTTTCAATGTCCTTGTATTTATTTAACAATGTCCTTCTATTTATTTAACAATACCGCTTCTGACACCAATTGTGACGAATTCGATGATTCCCCGACTATTTTCCCTGAGTTCGATCACTGTACGTTAAATAAAACACTCAGATTCTGCTTAATAAATAGTAAGCTTTATTTACTACTAAAAACCGTAGTACAATATCGCGGGTTAACTCACTGTTCAGTACTTCACTGTACAACACTTGAAAATAAACTGATTGATTTGCGTTGTCTTTGCGCGGTTTATATACCCTAGCAGACAGCAGCTTCACAACCTAGAAATGTCTACACATTTCTGGTTTATTCGTGCAACAGTGTTCTCGAAACGTTTATCTATCGTCATCTCCTCTTTGTAATACATTCGCAAACATGCGCGCTGCCTCTCCCGCTCTCGCTCTCACGTCATGTATCTAAACAGCTGTAGTTGGGGTAGTGACGCTAGTGATGGAAATACGCTAGAGTTGGGAGATGAGCGATTCTTGACAACATTCGCCATTCCAATCTTTCGTGCCCTTACTGAATATAATAAGCTCTCGAAGAGTCTAACTTTTTGACTTTTCCTTGCCACGAGTAAATTTTAAGTCTGCCATTGAACTAAGTTGATGATACCTTTGTATATTTATTTTTTAATATTTGTAATATTTTTATACTTTAAAATTTTTAATTTTAACTTTTCTTTGTATATAGTCTGTAAGATGAATAATCATAGACTGAATGAATAAATAAATAAATAAATAAATATTTATCCCATCTCAATTATTTGCAACATCGATATTTCATATATAAAAATACTTACAAAATTTCATGTTCCTAGCCTTATAATTACAGGAGTTATAGCCCAAATCCGTTTATCGGATTATATGAAATATTTATCCCATCTCAATGATTTGCAACATCCATATTTCATATATAAAAATAGCAATACTTACCAAATTTCATGTTCCTAGCCTAATAATTACAGGAGTTATAGCCCAAAATCCGTTTATCGGAACAATCGATTGTATGGGAGCTATATGAAATATTTTTCCCATCTCAATGATTTTCAACATCGATATTTCACATATAAAAACAGCAATACTTAAAAAATTTCACGTTACTATCTCTTTAATTACAGATGTTATAGCCCGAAATCCGTTTATCGGAACAATCGATTGTATGGGAGTTATGAGTAGTTTTTGTCCGATCTTGCTGGTTCCGACGAATGATTATTCTCATATAAAATAACGCCTCCATACCAAATTTCATCGTGATATCTCTAAAATTGAGAGACTAGTTTGCGTACAAACAGACGGACAGAAGGACAGACGGACGGACGGACAGACGGACATGGTTCAATCGAATCAACTCATCGTTCTGATCATAACGGTATAATTGTTAGTGGGTCTATCTCTTCTTCTTCTCATACTTACAAACATCGGACCAAAGTTATAATACCATTTCATGTTCATGAAAGGTATAATTAAAAATTTGGGACGCATATTTGAGGAACTTCCCGGTAAGCTCCATCATTGAAAATTTGCATACATATGAACTATTGAAGACAATACAACTTGTTGTACAAGAAATACCGCTAGATGGCACGCTGGTCTATATAATTGCAAATCTTTAAAAAATAAATTTAAAGACTTGGAAATTTGCGATCGATTTTTAGTAACTTCCAGGTTAGTTAGAGACTTGAAACTTGACACATATGTCACAACCCGATGACAATGCAAGCCCTCATCAAAACAATTCCGGTAGGTGGCGCACGGATCGAGATATTTCGAGAACTAATTTGAAGTTGGGAATTTCGCGATCGACTTTTGACCAACTTCCAATTAACCTAGGAACTTGAAACTTGGCATTAAATTGAGGGAACAGCGACACTACAAATACTAAAAATAAAAATTCCGATAGATGGCACGCTGGTCTATATAATTGCAAATCTTTAAAAATAAATTTAAAGACTCCTGGAATTTTGCGATCGATTTTTGGTAACTTCCAGGTTAGTTAGAGACTTGAAACTTGACACATATGTCACAACCCGATGACAATGCAATCCCTCATCAAAACAATTCCGGTAGGTGGCGCACGGATCGAGATATTTCGAAAACTAATTTGAAGTAGGGAATTTCGCGATCGACTTTTGACCACCTTCCAGTTAACTTAGGAACCTGAAACTTGGCATTAAATTGAGGAAACGGCGACACTACAAAAAGTAAGAATCAAAATTCCGATAGATGGCACGCTGGTTTATATAATTGCAAATCTTAAAAAAAAAATGAAAAGACTCCTGGAATTTTGCGATAAATTTTTAGTAACTTCCAGGTTCGATAGAGACTTGAAATTTGACACATTTGTCAGGACCCGATGACAATGCAATCCCTCATCAAACAATTCCGGTAGGTGGCGCACGGATCGAGATATTTCGAAAACTAATTTGAAGTTGGGAATTTTGCGATCGACTTTTGACCAACTTCCAGGTAAATTAGGAACTTGAATCTTGGCATTGAATTCAGGGAACGGCGACACAACAAATAGTAAAAATCAAAATTCCGAGAGATGGCACGCTGGTATATATAATTGCAAATCTTAAAAAAAAAGATTAAAAGCCTCATGGAATTTTGCGATCAATTTTTAGTAACTTCCAGGTTAGATAGACACTTGAAATTTGACACATTTGTCACAACCCGATGACAATGCAATCCCTCATCAAAACAATTCCGGTAGGTGGCGCACGGCTCGAGATATTTCGAAAACTAATTTGAAGTTGGGAATTTCGCGATCGACTTTTGACCAACTTCCAATTAACCTAGGAACTTGAAACTTGGCATTAAATTGAGGGAACGGCGACACTATAAATACTAAAAATAAAAATTCCGATAGATGGCACGCTGGTCTATATAATTGCAAATCTTTAAAAAATAAATTTAAAGACTCCTGGAATTTTGCGATCGATTTTTGGTAACTTCCAGGTTAGTTAGAGACTTGAAACTTGACACATATGTCACAACCCGATGACAATGCAATCCCTCATCAAAACAATTCCGGTAGGTGGCGCACGGCTCGAGATATTTCGAAAACTAATTTGAAGTTGGGAATTTCGCGATCGACTTTTGACCAACTTCCAATTAACCTAGGAACTTGAAACTTGGCATTAAATTGACGGAACGGCGACACTACAAATACTAAAAATAAAAATTCCGATAGATGGCACGCTGGTCTATATAATTGCAAATCTTTAAAAAATAAATTTAAAGACTCCTGGAATTTTGCGATCGATTTTTGGTAACTTCCAGGTTAGTTAGAGACTTGAAACTTGACACATATGTCACAACCCGATGACAATGCAATCCCTCATCAAAACAATTCCGGTAGGTGGCGCACGGATCGAGATATTGCGAAACTAATTTGAAGTTGGGAATTTCGCGATCGACTTTTGACCACCTTCCAGTTAACCTAGGAACCTGAAACTTGGCATTAAATTGAGGAAACGGCGACACTACAAAAAGTAAGAATCAAAATTCTATATAATTGCAAATCTTAAAAAAAAAATGAAAATACTCCTGGAATTTTGCGATAAATTTTTAGTAACTTCCAGGTTCGATAGAGACTTGAAATTTGACACATTTGTCACAACCCGATGACAATGCAATCCCTCATCAAAACAATTCCGGTACCTGGTGCTCGGATCGAGATATTTCAAAACTAATTTAAAGTTGGCGACACTACAAATAGTAAAAATCAAAATTCCGATAGATGGCACGCTGGCCTATATAATTAGGTTGGGTTCAAGTGGCTGCCGCAGAGGCACACCTAGGCCAGTATTAAAAGGCCCGTTGTGATACCACCAACACTAGGAAAGTCAGTTCCGGGACCCTGCCATATGGAAAATCCCGGTATTAACGGAATTCTCCACATAGCAGAATCCCGGGACTGACTTTCCTATACCGACACCGTTACTCCTCCTCGAACCATTTAGATGACTTGATGAAGGCCATCAGGTCCTTTATGTCCAGCTCCGTGACCTGGCGTAGGCTGACCAGGAAGGGAACTCCCAAAAAGCGCATTCTCGCGCCACTTAAAGCCGGGCAGTTGCAGATGAGGTGCTCCACCGTTTCCTCCTCCTCATCATCCTTACAACTCCTACAGCATCGTCGGTAGGGCACACCAAGTCTTTCTGCGTGCCTACCAATGAGGCAGTGCCCAGTTAATACGCCTATTAATATGGAGATTTCTCTTCTCCTTAGGGCATAAATTTGTCTTTATCTTTTATGATCCCATTTCGGCCAGGTTTCTTTGGATATCCGGCATCCTGGAGATTGCAGCCATCTTTCGTTGGCTTGGCGGAGTGTGTATTCCTTCAGCATAAGCTTGCATGTGGCAAACGGCATACCTAAGCGCTCTTTATCGCGAAGAACCTGCTTGGTCGTGCCCTGCCTCGCAAGTTCGTCTGCCCTACAATTTCCCTCAATGTCCCTATGCCCCGGGACCCATGTGAGGTTAACGCGATTCTGTTGGGCCATCTCTTGTAGAGATCGACGACAGCTGAGCGTCAGTTCAGAGTTGAACGAATAAGAGCCAAGGGATTTGATGGCCGCCTGGCTGTCGCTGAATATAAAAATGTCGTGTCCGATAGTGTGTTGGCCTATCCAAGCCGCGGCGTCCATGATTGCTGAAACTTCAGCCTGGAAGACACTGCAGTGATCAGGTAGTCTGAAGGAGAGCTCAAGGTTCAGATCCTTTGAATAAACCCCTCCCCCAACTCTGCCGTCTAACTTCGAGCCATCAGTATAAATGGAAGTGCCGCCATGAGTGACGGGACTCCGATCCGTGCTCTCCCATTCTTCCCTGCTGGGAATGTTGATTTTAAAACCGCTATCTCCGACTGTTGTGGTCGCACAGCGATCTGTGCTCAGCGGAAGAAAGCTATAGGATCCCAAAATACAGGCGTGTCCAGTAGTGCTTGCGCCCCAGCCAGACGTTTCCCTTAGACGCAGAGCCGATGCTGCTGCTACTCGGTGCCCTTCCAGATCGAGTGGCAAAATGCCAAGAATGGCCTGGAGTGCTTCATTGGGCGTTGTTCTTAACGCACCGCTTATACAGATCATGCAAGATCTGTGTACTTTACCTAGCAGATTAAGGTTTGTTGCCTTGCTCAGCGCAGGCCACCATACCACAACTCCATAGAGCATGATTGGTCGAATGATTGCAGTGTAGATCCATTTGCATATTTTTGGGCTAAGCCTCCATTTCTTTCCAATGGCTCTTTTGCACGTGTAGAGTGCAATACACGCTTTCTTCTGGCGCTGAAGAACATTCTCCTTCCAGGTTAGTTTCCTATCCAGAACTGTGCCCAAGAACTTGGCTTTGTCAGCCAAGTTCAGGTGCACGTTATTCAGTTTTGGTAGTATTAGCGGTGGTATCTTATAGCGGTTGGTGAAAAGGACCAGTTCCACTTTTCCCGGGTTGATGCTCAGTCCGCAGCGCGAGCACCATGAGGAAACCTCTCTCAGTGCTACTTGCATCAAGTCGCACAGGGTTTGTGGGAATTCCTTCCCGCCCCCCAGCTTGTGTCTCGCAGCATCGAGTTGACAGTGAGGTTCCATAGAAGCGGGGAGAGAACACCACCATGAGGCGTTCCCCTTGTGACATAGCGTGATAAGTCAACCGAGCCCAGTGATGAAACTATTCGTCTACCCCTTAGCAGTTGATCAATAAGTCCAATAAGAGACCTGCTTATGCCCAGACTTGTTAAAGCGGCGTTTATAGCATCAGGGCTTATGTTGTTGAAGGCTCCTTCAATATCTAAAAAGGCCACAAGACAGTACTCCTTTTCATACAGCGATTTTTCAATAACAGAAACTAGGCTGTGAAGCGCCTTCCCCGCCTCAGGAATAAACACTACCGTGGCACTTCTCCAGGAGCACGGAATGTAGCTAAGAGCCAGGCAGGCTGTATAGAGAAATACCAGCCATTTAGCTGATGTCTCCAGCGTGTTTATGAGTTGTGCGGGAATAATCCCGTCTGGCCCGGCAGCCTTGAACGGTTCGAAGCTTTTAGCCGCCCACCTAACCTTTTCCTCCGTGAGGGGTATGTGTACAGCCAGGTTTGTTGTAGGTGCTAGGGGTTCCTCATGCAAGTTCCCTGGGAAGTGCGTATTCAAGAGCAGCTCTAGGGTTTCCCTCTCCGTGCTGGTCCAGGATCCGTCAGGTTTGCGCAAATAGCTTGTGACTGTTTGAGTTTTTGAGAGCACTCGTCTAAGTCTCGCTGTATCGTCGACATTTTCGACCCCAGTGCAGAAATTTATCCACGATACTCTCTTCGCCTGCCTCAGAGCTTTTTTGTAGGCCCTGAGTTTAACTTTATATTCGAGCCATTGATTCTCTGTGCCAAGGCTCTTGGCCTTATTGAATTGTGTCCTACATGATTTACGGAGCGAGTCCAGGTCGTAGGACCACCAATGCGGCCTATGTTTACCGCGTGGTTTTGGCACTGGGCAAGCCTGCTCTAGGGCATTCGAGAGCGCCGTTGTAAAGGTCTTTACCAGATCCTCCAATTCCCCTACTGATGAGGGGACTTGTGGGGGCAGTGCTGGCAAGTCCCTAGATAGTATTTCATTGTGTAGCTGCCAGTTAGTGTTACGTGGGTTGCGTTTCATGACCGGCTGCTCAACAGAAAAGTCTAGAACTAATTCTACGTACCGGTGGTCGGAGAATGAGTGTTCATTGAGAACGCGCCATTTTCTGACCCACTCATAAGCGCCTTCGCTGCAAATAGTGAGATCTATGACCTCCCTACGGGTTTTAGTAATAAACGTAGGTTCGTTACCCATGTTGCAAACTACCAGGTTAGTTGTTAACAAATAATCAAACAACGACTCTCCTCTAGCATTGATATCGGAGCTTCCCCACTGGACGTGATGAGCATTGGCGTCAGTTCCGATAATAAGATGACCCATGGAAAAATTTGGTCAAGGTGAAGACCACTTGCCTGTCAGGCCCTACCGCATCCTCGACCAGATTGACACCCCAGTCCTGCGTCGGGAGAGACGGGTTCATGATCCTCAGCATCCTGAGAATTCTCTCAGGTTCAGCAGGGATAGCAGGAATCCACGCTCTTGCCCTTGGCCGAGCCGGGATGTCCTTCCAGTCGACAACCTCGATTCTTGCCCCTTGGTAGATCTCACCCAGTCTTGCAGCTACTGCCTTGTACAGTGCAACAGTTTTTGCATCCTCGCAAGCGAATACCTTGATTCGGCCCTGGTGCCATCCCGCATCAGAACCCATCGGCGTGGCACCCGGAGACTCATCCATAATGTCGAGAAGGGCATTACCGATAGCGTTCCGGCATTACCGATAGCCACTGGTCCCTAGGGATGGCCCAGCTTTCGTTACCTCGGTCAATGACGCCTATGAGGATCCTTAGTTACTTCAGCAAAGCTGAGTTTACCCACTACGGGGGCGTATTGCTGCCGCTTCGGGTGAGGTTTTAAATCCACGTCCGATCTCTGGCGTTTGAAGGGATTTCCATTAACCTTCTTTGGCGCTTAATCGCTTTGGAAGTTCGGTAAGATAGCTTCAGCCATCTCCACCGTCTTTCTAGCATTCGGCGATAGCGTCTCTTGTGAAATACCCTCGTATTTCTTCAGGATCCTCGCGGCCGCTCTTTTGTCCAAGTACTCAGAGCGACTGGGAGATGTCTTTTGAAGTAAGTTACGACCCGTAGTTGCCATCGCGGTCATTCCCTTATTTGGATCTCTTGGGCCAGGTCGTGAGACCACTGCCACAGACGTTACAGACTTAGTTTCGGTACCGGCACTTACTAGGACTTTACCATCAGCTGTTGTTGGCTTCACTGTGTTTGTACCGGTACTTACTTTGGGGATTGCATCCAGAGCTAATCGACTCGTAGTTGCCATCGCTGTCGATCTCTCGGCTGATAAGGAAATGGAGTTTGTCCTCCGACGTTGCGTTCTCGCTTGGTCCAGCATTTTCCTCCTCTGCTGTGCAGTATACATAGTTGTATCTTTAGTTTTAGGGTTTTTGTTATTATTTATCATCTTGTTCGTACGACCCCTCGCCGGGCAAGGCCAGTTTAGGGTCAAGGGAAGAGTAGGGGGAATGTGTCGTCCGCCGCGGCAGAGCCCCATACCGCTGTAAGGCCATAGCTACTCTCCGAGGCGGCCCTGTGGCGGTGTGATCACAAGGGCAACGTAGCCCTGTGGCTATCGACTTAAGCCCTCGTACCGCGGCAAGGTGTCCACCCTTCACGAGGGCTATATAATTGAAAATCTTAAAAAAAAAAATGAAAAGACTCCTGGAATTTTGCGATCAATTTTTAGTAACTTCCAGGTTAGATAGAGACTTGAAACTTGACACATTTGTCACAACCCGATGACAATGCAATCCCTCATCAAAACAATTCCGGTAGCTGGCGCTCGGATCGAGAAATTTCGAAAACTAATTTGAAGTTGGGAATTTTGCGATCGACTTTTGACCAACTTCCAGGTAAATTAGGAACTTGAAACTTGGCATTGAATTCAGGGAACGGCGACACTACAAATAGCAAAAATCAAAATTCCGAGAGATGGCACGCTGGTATATATAATTGCAAATCTTAAAAAAAAAGATTAAAAGCCTCATGGAATTTTGCGATAAATTTTTAGTAACTTCCAGGTTAGATAGAGACTTGACATAGATAGAGAAATTTGACATATTTGTCAGGACCCGGTGTCAATGCAATCCCTCATCAAAACAATTTCGGTAGGTGGTGCTTGGATCGAGCTCTTTAGAAAACTAGTTTGAAGTTGGGAATTTTGCGATCGACTTTTGACCAACTTCCTGGTAACCTAGGAACTTGAAACTTAGCATATAGTTGTGGAAACGGTGACAATACAATTTGTTGAAATCAGAATTCCAAAACGTGGTGCGCTTGTGGATATAATTATATTTATTATAAATAAAACATAGGGGGAATCTTGCGATCGATTTTTGAGTAACTTCCCGGTAAGATAGAGACTTGAAACTTGACACATTTGTCAGAACCCGGTGACAATGTAATTCCTCGTCAAAAAAATCCGGTAGGTGGCGCACACAGCAAGATATTTCGAAAACTATTTTGAAGTTGGGAACTTTGCGATCGACCTCTGACTAACTTCCCGGTAATCTAGGAACTTGAAACTTAGCATTTAGTTAAACGAACCGAGACAGTACCATATTTAAAAATCAAATTTCCGATAGGAATCACCAAATTAAAAATAAAATAATATAATATAATATAGATAATAAAAAAATTTTAAAGACAACCTTTATATGAATGCTGTCAACAAGCCTCAGCAAATCTGTCGTTTAACAAAGACATGGTTTTGGTGTTTTTGGTTTTTAAATTTTAGTCATACCAATTGTATTCATTTTTGGAGATTTGAAAATATAAAGGTGGGGTGCACGTTTCCAAACTAAGGCAAACAATTTCTGAGAGCCTAAATAGAAGTTCGGTTATCGACAAAACATTTAAAGTCTATTAATTGCACTCCACCTTTATATTTTCAAATCTCAAAAATTGATTCCAATTGGTATGACTTAAATTTCAAAAACAAAAACACCGAAACCATGTCTTTGTTTAAGGACAAATTTGCTGATGCTTTTTGACAGCATTCATATAAAGGTTGTCTTTAAAATTGTTTTATTATCTTTTTTATTTATTTTCGTATCAATACATATTTTTATTCACTTAAAAAAGCCTACTACAGTTTGTGAAAAAAAGAGTACTACTTTTTGTAAAATTCGACTCCGTTTTTTTCTTTGTAATGCACATTTAATTTGCCTTATCTCAACATTTTCATAGCCTGCTAAGAATGAAACTATACCACATTTTTTTTTTTAATTGCAAAGCCTACTACGATATTTTCAGTTTGGTATAAAAAAGTTTGAAAAAATGCGGCTTGCTTATTTTATATTATTTTCTTGACTATAATAGTGCATGTAAATTAAAAAAATTTATTATGTGTGAAACTATTTTAAATAACCTTTTTTAACAAACAAAAAAATTTAAATTTCACTTTAAGCACTCAATATGTTCTGAAAGGATAACGGTAGGTATAAATATCATATGGAGAATATGTTCCCAGTTTAATCTTGTATAAAAATTATTAAAACATTATTTCTCCGAAAATCATTGTTTAAAGAGATATTTGTCTCTAAAGCCATGCATCATTTTTAGGTTAATTTTTGAACTTTAGGTCAAATGCGCGTGGCTATTTCCCACTACAGGTGGTCAGATTTTTATGCAGATCTTATTTTCTATTGTCAAGCTATCAGAAAATGCGCGGGGAGCAAAAAAAATCAGCACCTTTGCAATTGTGGTCACTCTAATGTTCATTAATCTTTGTTTAATTAATAATAATAACTTTTTTACGTTATTGTTCCTTTGATATCGTAGATATCTTCCTTTGTTAGTACCTAAAATATCTTTAAAATCGATCTCAAAATACATGTGCCAATTGAAATTAAATATGAATACATACGTGTCACATATATCAGTAAGTATATGAGCCATTATATTTGAGAGTGGTTTAAGTCTTTTTGGTCCCAAAAACGGGAATTTATTAAAAAAAATGTTTAAGGAGTCTTTTGCTTGATCAAATTTAGCATGTCTACAGCGTAAACAAACTCATATATAACAGCCGTTTGCATGATACAAATACCTTAGAGGTAGAATTTTCTCTCTTCTGGTCGACCATGATTTTTTATGTTTCTATAAAATTTTAAAATGAAAGGCCAAACAAGAGCAGTTAGAAACAAATTTTCGCAATTGTTGTTGTTTGAGAATTTTTTAAACCTTTATCATTTCTCAAAGTTTTTCAAAAATTTCATAAATGTCAAATACATGCCTACCATTAAGGTATTTTTACACTCAGAAAAAAGCATTTCCTTGAAAAAACGAACCAGTTTCCTTACTTCGATTTACTTAACATAAGGAAAAATATCCGTAATTTAAAGACCTTTTTCCTCAAATTAAGTTAATGTTGTCTTTAACTTCAGGAACCATTGTATACCTTATATAGTAGCGCAACTCGAAAAAACACACTAATACACACGCACTGCATATTCCCCATAAGCACAGAAAAATATTTTCTCAAACGTTTGGTGAATAATGAGGGTCAATAATGTACCACGATTTGGACAAAATTTATTTTAGGGAATGGCAGAGGGGGTCGTATGTATAAAAACTGTGAAGGTAGAAACTGCCGGACATTTATATTTTAATTTTTATATTTAATTATAACTCAAGTTAAAACTCATTTAGCAAAAAAGTTTACCTGCTACAGCTAGTTTATCACTAAATCGAAAATTAATTGATTGATTAATTGATATTAAGTTTTTAAAAAGTGAGAATTGACGTTGAATGTTATCTCAAATGCGTCTCAGATTGATATCAAACAAAATGGCTTATTGGGCTTCATACTATTCCTTCATTCAATTTCATTTGGAGTCACTCAGCCAGTGCCTTCCACTCAAATTCGTAAAAAGAAGAAAAGAAGTTGCCAAACTATAGAGGGATAAACAATGTCAGGAACCCAATTTCCTTAATACAAGTAATAAGTTCCTTAAAATATCGACGCCTTGCTTGCGACGCTACCCAACGGCACACTGATCCTCGCTGACATATGTTTTCGGTCGCACCGCCATCATCTTTTCATGAGCCTCGTGAAAAAGGTGATGCTTTGTTGTGTATGATCTTGCATCACTTTTTCTCTAATGTACTTTGGCCAAAGAGAATATATCAACAAGAGCCACCACTCGTTATGAAAGCAACGAACAAGATGGATGCTGTTTTCTTTCAGGGTTTCGTTAATTTCGTTATAAATATGTTATTTTCTAATCAAAACAAAATGTGTAAAAGAAAATAGACCAGAGCTGAAATAACACAAGAGTCGAAACAAAAATTTACCAGCTGTCGAATTCACAAAACTGAGGAAAACAAAATTACCGAAATCCTGAAAGAAAACGGCATCCATATTTTTCCTTGATTTATAACGAGTGACGGGTCTTGTTGATATATTCTCTTTGCTTTGGCTATCTATTCAAAATAGATCCAATCACAGGTGATCAAAAACATTACCACGACAGAAATCGTACTTTATCAGTAAAGACTCATATTAAAATTGTTTACACCTGATCCAAAATATGTCCAACCACCAATGTTTATCACCCCTCGAAATGTTTAGTCTCAATAGTGAACTCATCGCTGTATAAAAATTCAATCAAGAGTGACAAATTCGCTGATAAAAATATTGGCTCAACGATGACGTCATTGCTGATTAATGTCTGCGTCATGAATGACTATCATCACTGACAGCAATAAGCCTAAGCAGTGACATCAGCGCTGACGATAGACTCCCTAAACTCAAAAAGAAGTACTCATCGTTTCAATACCCTGCTGATGTACACAGCCCATACCAATGAAAAAATTTAACTGTATAAAAGAGAATATATCAACAAGAGCCACCACTCGTTATGAAAGCAACGAACAAGATGGATGCCGTTTTCTTTCAGGGTTTCGGTAATTTCGATATAAATATGTTATTGTCTAATCAAAACAAAATGTGTAAAAGAAAATAGACGAGAACTGAAATAACACAAGAGTCGAAACAAAAATTTACCAGCTGTCGAATTCACAAAACTGAGGAAAACACAATTACTGAAACCCTGAAAGAAAACGGCATCCATATTTTTCCTTGCCTTTATAACGAGTGACGGCTCTTGTTGATATATTCTCTTTGACTGTATGCCGCTTCTGTATCCTTTCGATAAGCATTTATCGGAAAGTGCAATCCTAATCTGTAGTTATCGCTCACTACCCTAAAAGAAACGCTGATATTTTTCACTAACACACACCCAAAATTGACATTGCTGATACTGATTGTGTTATCTTTGAAACATTGTCAATTAATAAAAATAAGAAATGTTATACTAAGAACAGCAACGTATGATTTTTGACATTTTATGACAATGGCCAGCTGTGATAGTTTTATGGTCAGCACTGGCAGTTTCAGCTTTTTTGCAATGGTCAGTATTGATAGTCTTATGGTCAGCAATGAGAGAGCAGTGCAGATACATATATGCTTATTTAGAGGGCGTAACTAATGTGCTGAAATGAGACAAAAACTCACACGTACACAGTTGTTTAGCCAGCATTATGCAAACCTCCTTGAACGTGTGATCAAAAGTTTGTATGGAGTGCTGATAGTTAGACAGCCAGTAATGAGTATCACATGTTGTGTCAAATGACCGTCACTGTTCTTGTATCTAGTGATAAAACATATATGTTGGCCCAATGTTTTGGGATTAGTCCAAACGCAAAACCTTCAATGACCCATTACACCAAACAGTTGGCTTGTGCCACTTCTGAAAGTAACGGATCAGTGTATATTGATTTTTGTTTAATTATAATTACAATTAGACTCCCTAACCTCAAAAAGAAGTACTCATCGTTTCAATACCCTGCTGATGTACACAGCCCATACCAATGAAAAAATTAACTGTATGCCGCTTCTGTATCCTTTCGATAAGCATTTTATCGGAAAGTGCAACCCTAATATGTAGTTATCGCTCACTACCCTACAAGAAACGCTGATATTTTTCACTAACACACACTCAAAATTGACACATACGCTGATTCATATTTAATTTCAATTAGTAATAATACTTTATTCGTCTTTTGGTATCCTTGTCCACAAAAAAACCGTCCTTCTTTTTTTACGTTTGTCCTTCTTTTTTTTCTATCGAAATAGAAATGTCCTTCTTTTTCCACTTCAGAATCTGGCAACCCTAAGTGGAAGGCACTGGTTGAGTGACTCCAAATGAAATGGAATGAAGAAAAAGTGTGAAGCCCAATAAGCCATTTTGTTTGATATCAACCTAAGACGCATTTGGGATGAAACCTTCAACGTCAATTCTCACTTTTTGCAAACTTAATATCAATTAATCAATCAATAATTTTTCGATTCAAAGATAAACTACCAGTAGCAGATCAACTTTTTTGCCAAATGAGTATTAACTTGAGGTATAATTAAATATAAAAATTATAATAATGTCCGACAGTTTCTACCTCCACAGTTTTTATACATACGACCCCCTCTACCATTCCCTGTCCAAATCCTGGTAGATTATTCTAAAATACGACCCTCATTATTTGCCAAACGTTTGAGAATATATTTTTCTGTGCTTATGAGGAATATGCTGTGAGTGTGTACTAGCGAAATAAGCAACCAAATATCGATAAAGTCGATGAATTTGACAATAATGAAAACCAGCCTTAAGAAGGTGCTATAAGTGTTTAGGATTTAACCACATACCAAGTAACTGTAATAATAATGAAAGGTGTAGCAAATGTTCGGGGGAGCATAAAGTAGAGAATTGTATAGAAGAGGTGTCGGTAAATAAATGCGGTAATTGCGTAGATGCCATTAAGAAGTTTGGGTTGAAAGTGAATCCTGATCACAATATTATAGGTTTGTTTACTGACCAAAAAAAAGTTCAGAGCAGATTAGAGTAGAGCAGAGCAGGGCAGCTGTCAAAATAGAAATAGAGCAACTTAGAGCAACTCAGAGCAGAAATGCCATGAAACACTTGAATCTCGCTAGTTTCTTTTTATTTGGTTTTTATGTTTAAACCTTCAAAATTAATGCAAATTCACGTATACAAAAACATTGATTTTTTTGCAAGCTAATTTTTTTGAAGTTTTCAAATTTTTTTTTTTCCTGACTGAAAACTGCTTCTCTGCTCTAACTTACTCCATAAAAAAAGCTAGAGCAGAAATTTGTGATCTGGATTACTCTAGTTTTGTTTTGAAACAAAAGATAGAGCAACCTAGAGCAAGAAAAATGTTCGTTAAACACAATTTTGTGAAATATCTCAATCTGGCGTAAGCTAGAGCAGCCCAATAAACAAACCTTATGAGTCACGAATGCCCGGTTTATCAAAGAATATGTAGACTGGAAAAGGAAAGGGTTGGGCTTTAGCAATCAGATCTTAGCTACCGGGAAAAGAATGCTATAAATTTAAATTGTGTGTATCTAAATATTTGTATTTTTTTAGCTAACAAAGCTGAACTGGAAAGGCTCAGTTAATCCTGATCTCGTACTGAGCTCGGAAACATGCATGACTTCTAATATTACTGATAGTGAGATCGATATTACAGGCTTTACGGTAATTCGTTGCGACTCTCATAGCCGGCATACTGGAGGTGTAGTCCTACTAATAAAAAAAAGGAATTGAGTTTAATGTTATGGATAATAAATCAGTAGATAAAAACGTTTGGTGTGCTGTAATCAAATTAAAGAAATAGGAGTTTTATACCAAATAGGAGTTTTATACCACTCTCCAAGTTCAAGCGACATCGAATTTTTTGATCACCTAGAAACGATGCTTCCACAAGTATGTGAAACACGAACAAACTCTCTTTTATTTGGTGATTTTAATATAAATATGAATGTGTATTCAACAAATAGCTGTAGATTAAATGAAATTTTTGCACGTAGTGCTATGAAACAAATGATAAATTTTAATACCAGGATTACCGAGTTGTCCCAAACGAGAATCGACCTATTATATGCTAATGCAGATTTAGAATCTTGCGCAAATCTGGTGATCAATAAAATCTCAGATCATGAAACCGTTTCATTCACCGTTAAAGATAATAATTCAAATCCATTGCGAAAGGTGATTACATACATAAGTGTACTGGAAAAATTACTCTGCGGAGAACCTGGTACATTTGTTAAGACAATGCTACTTTAGTGCTTTGCATAGTATGAATGTCAATGATATGGTTGATTATATAAATGCCTGTCTACTGAGCTGCATGGGCTCATTGACCTCCGAAAAAACCCGAGCCATGAGACTTAGTATAAGAGGTAATGGTATGATCAAGAATTAACCGAAGTTAATAAACATAAATATTTCTTGCAGTTACAAGCTAGGTCAACGGGCGATTTCTCAGATTACAACGCCATTGCTAAGTATTACAAAAAACTAATAAAAATTAAGAAAGTTCCCAACTAGCACCAAAGTAATAGAAACGAGGACCGCAACCTCAAGCGGGTGAATGTCACGAAGCCATCACTAAATTTGTGACTTTTGGGTATAAATAACCTTGCTTTAATAATTTTTGGTAGCTGCATGGTAACGACTACCACTTTCGGTTACTTTAAAATGATGTGGCTATTAAGTAGCATTAATAGTATTGAAGAAGTCGTTATAAATTGTATGCCAACTCCCGCGGTTTTATTACTTTTAGGTTGTGAATCATTATCAACGATGACTGACTCTTGCTACTTGTTTGCTACCTCGAAGTTGTCAAGCTCTTAAAGAAGTTTTGGTTGTTTCGCCGACGTTGTGGGGTTCCTTTTGGTGCACATAAAATGGTTAGTTATATATCTGAGTAGTAGGTTGGTTACTACGGAGTGCATACAACTTCCTAAATCTACCAGCAGTGTTATTCACTATTGTGCAAAAACTCCCCCTAAGGGTACAAAATATTTCGCTATTGAAACAAAAAGTAACTAAAATTGATGGATTACGTACGTTTCCGATGCAAATAATTGTTACAAATTGTTTTCCTGAATCGAATTCGTGATTACAAAATGAAATTTTATTTGGAGAGAAGAGCTGAATTCTTGCTGGACATAAATTTCGGTCAGCAAAAATTTCCAAACAGGGAAATCAGCTGATTTTGATATCTGATTATGTTTTATGTCCACGAAACAAATGAGCTGATACTCAAGCATGTCACATTCTGCTAATTTAGAGAGAATAATTAAAATCGAAATCCGAAAGTCAACCAACTCGTCCGTTGGACGGTCAAAATTGGTGGCAGTGGGAGTGTAGACTATGGGACGGAACTCCCGGCGGGAGAACATTTAGGGCGGATTTCTCGACTGCCTGTTACAAGGTAGGATCAGCCAATCGGGAGATAAATTTGTTGGCCAGATAAATTACATTACATTTGCTAGCAAAACTGGTGTCCACAGGGAGTGGACAGCGCTGCGGTACACGTACGACAACATGAAGCGCAAAGGCAAAACTGACCTGGCAGAAGAAAAGAGGGAGACCTACCGCACTGGTGGTGGTGCCTCTACTTCTGTGAATAGGGTAGAAAACGTGTTCCTAAGGATCGCGGCCATGCTGGATGCATCGGGCTCCGGTCTGAACAACCCTTACGACCATGACATGGGTAAATATTTATGAGGGATTTGTTTCCTTTAGGGGATAGCATTTCCATAAATGGTGAAAGGGATATCAAAATACGCGTTTTGTTCTCAGTATCAATAACACAGCCCCACAAAAAAAAGAAAAGTGTCGCAGTTGGGGGATCAGACCTACCTTTCCTCACGCTGAACACGAATCCGGTGCCCGTTTTGGTCCAGCACGTCGGGATTTTTTTCCAACCTCAAAAAATTAGTATACAACTAAACATTTGACATGTTTTTTGGGATTAGAAAAAAATCCAGATGTGCTGGACGAAAACGGACACCGGATTTGTGTTCAGCGCGTCAAAACACATAGGGAGAGGGTGGTCTGATCCCCCAACCCCTACATTTTTTGTTTTTGTGGAGCTGTGTCATCTGAACGTGCGAATGTTTTTTACTGCAAACTCGGAAACGAGCTCTGAATCCGAATACCATTCATAATTTTAATACCATTTCCATGTACTGTATGTTTATTGTCCATTACTCCTTTTTTACATAATATGAAGTTTTGGACGAGGAGCAAAACAACGTAAACATATCCATTGTCGAGGAAACGGACGATGTGGATTTGACTGTAATTTTATGTGCCAATAAGTTTAGTTCAAGCTATACCTAAATCTATAACAAAGACCAAATAATTAAAAATTTTTAGACTTTTTAGAATTTGTTGGTCAATGGTGTTTGCTATTTTCTTTCATACAATGCATGAAAAAAATTTAATTTTATTAACAAATTTTATATATTTTATTTATTTATTATTTTTCGTTATTTCTATTATCATGTATCATTATTTTTTTATTCAATTAAATTTTGTTCATGCGATGCATGGAAGAAAATACCAAACACCCTTTAACAAAAAAAATTTAAAAATGCTTAGTTATGTTGTCTTTGTTATAAATTTACCTATAGCTTGAACTAAACTTATTTAACCCATAAATATGTATATACTACGAAAAAAAAAAACTTTAAATTCTGACTCTGTTATTTTTTCCGCCACTCTTAAATCCTTGAAACCTTCAGCTATTGTCGAAATAACAATAATCACAGAAAAAGAAATTTCAAAGCTCACACAGAGTTCAAGAAAATTAATTAAACTTAAAAAAACTGACATTGAAATCTAAAATTTGTTTGGTCGAGTTGCCAGAAAGTTTTTGAGTAGTACTACTACTTTGAAAAAAATTCTTAAAAATTCAGGGAAATTTTTAAGAGGTCCAAGTTGCAAATTGTTGAGGTAAAATTTAATGGGCTACAAAACTGCATACTCAAAAACTTTCTGGCAACTCAACCAAACAAATTTTAGATTTCAATGTCAGTTTTTTTAAGTTTAATTAATTTTCTTGAACTCTGTTGGCGGAAATAATAACAGAGTCAGAATTTAAAGTGTTTTTTTTCGTAGTATATACATTAGGGTGATTCAAAAAAAATGTCGACTTGGTCTTACCCCCTAAAAAGTTAGGTACTGATGAGAAAAAAAACCTTGCAAAAAATTAGCGCTCTAACTTAACCCTTAGGGGTGGCTATTTTTTTCGCCCTTTCCCATACATTTTGTATGGGGGAAAATGGCATTTTTTTCAAAGTGAATTTTCTTTTAATTTTTGAAACTCTTAAAGTTGAAGCATTGGAGCTTCCAAAATGGTAAGCCATGTGCGATTATCTTAACTACTAAAATAATTACAGCCATTTAAAAATGACTGAGTTTTATACTAATGCACAAACATATACATGTATAAAATCTAGTAAATTTCAAATTTTTAATAGTTAAGATAATCGCACATGGGTTAACTTGGTCTTACCCCCTAAAAGTTAGGTACTGATGAGAAAATAAGCCTTGCAAAAAATTAGCGCTCTAACTTAACCCTTAGGGGTGGCTATTTTTTTCGCCCTTTCCCATACAATTTGTATAGAAAACAATTTTTTTTAAGTGAATTTTCTTTAAATTTTTGAAACTTTTTAAAATATTTTTACATAGGTACATACATATGTGTGTGTATACACAACAGTTAGTTCGAACGAAACAGTTGCTGAAGTGAGTGGTTGCCGAAAAAGTTTATTTTAATATTTATTTGGTAGTTGTCTACTTTAGCTGTCAACTGCTAATAAATTAGCAAAAAATATGGGAGGGGGCTCAAAGACTGGGTTTGGCCTCATGATCACAAATCCGGAAGCGATTTTTTAATTTTTTGTTTCAGTGAAAAGTTATGGTCAAAAAACAGAAAAATTACCTGGATCTGACCCCAATTTGGCGGCGGGATCCATGGTATTTGTGTGCAAAACACCTTTTTGAGCTGGCGCTTTACGCACTTCAGCTTCTCCTTCATTCCTCAATACAGCAGAGTTTGTGCTTTTTTTGACAAACTCTTTAACATTTTTAATAGTCTGGTTTTTGGAGCAACGGGAAACTTCAAGCAACCTTTCACAGGGTCTGCGGAACAACTACAATTCCTGGAGGAAGCTGAACGCTTTCTTAATTCTTTGAAAGTACGTGATAAAGACGGTCGCGATATCATGAATATTATTTTGGGAATCATTGTCGACTGGCACTCTTCAGGAAGCATGTAGTGATCATTTGGTGACGGACACCACCTGAAAAACATTCCCAGGCTTACCTCGATCTACCTCAAGCTATTTTCAGAATGTTGAAATTGATGTATCTGTTGATATAGATGAAAGCACTTTTCTTCATCCTAGTGCCTTTGTATATTTTTGCGGTTATTTATATTTCAAATATTTTAAAATGAATAACTGTTTAATGCCTTAACCCAGATTTGATGGTGATATAAGTGAAAAATATTTCTTCTTCACAATGGCGAAGCAGTTCACTAACTGCGAACTTGTAAACCCGCCTTCCGAGTTTATTGATTTTATTTCAAGTATTGAAAAAATTTATTCGGATAATTTCGATTCCACCTGTCATAAAGTTGGATTTTCCCAAATACTGTGTGATAAAATGGTAGACGTGGTGCCCTACTTTTGTTGCGAGAACTACAAACCAGACGTTACTAAAGCTGTTTTTATAAGGATTAGAACATACTTTTTGGTAAATCATTTTAATAAGAAAGCAAACCAGCCTAACCTTAAAAATGTTAATTTTTTGTGCATAACACAGTTTCCGGATTTGAATTCAGTCTAATTAAAGTTAATTTTTTTAATCTCATTTGAATTTTTTATTTAAATTAATTTTCTAGCTATTGGTCACAATCTTCTTTCCAACGCTCTTATTCGTCAGGCGAAATGATTTTTATAAGGTTTCACTGTGGATGTTTTTGAAAATATTGTAAATAATTTTTTTTTTGAACTGAATATGTACTTTTTTATTTTTCTTAAGTAGTTTTGTTTAGATTTTTTATATTTATTTTTAGTTATTGTAACTGAATTTTGATGTGCAATTATTTTGTTTTTATGAAGAAGTTTGTTTTTTGTTTTTTTTTTACGTTATAATTAACGTTAGATGTTACTTTTTAAGTAATTACTTCGTACGTTCACCTACGTAGGCCTCTAGGGTAACCGAACACCAAAAAAAATGGTAACGCGCCTACATTGATGCCTCCTGGGTGGTGTGGAAAAGCAATGAAAAAGAAATGTTTCAGTTATGGACTCACTTATTTTCTTTATTTATTTATTCAAACAACCAATGGCCGTGTTTTTATTTACACGCAATATGCGTTTGCGCTTAAATTTTGTATGGAGAATAAGGGTTGAGCGCTTATAGTTCCATATAAAATCTAAGCAAGCGCAAACGCACATGCGTGTAAATAAAAGCACGGCCAATGATTTTAGCACAAATGTATGTCTGTTTCTTTGCTATTTAATGGTAAATGTAATTAAAGGTAACACGTATCAGAAACATTTGATAATTATTCCAAATCCAAAGCATGTTGTGTATGTTTGGTGAAAACGCCATATAAGCAACTTTGAAGCAGTATTTGAACACTCCCTTATATAGACGCGGTGCAGTGAAATAACGCCCGCGGAAATAACGCCCGCGGGCGTAATTTCCTTTTCAAAAGGGAAATAACGCCCGCCGACAAAAGGAAATTACGCCCGCGGGCGTTATTTCCTCTTCAAAAGAGAAATAACGCAAAATACTTAGTCTTATTAATCTAACTTTACTCAAAACTTAGTTAAAAATACTGGTTCTATTAAAAAAAGTGCCGCAGGCCAAGCAGCGGTTTGTAGATACCATTAAAAGAGCAAATCCAAGTGCGCCTGATGGTCAAGCGCCATCCGAACTGTTTATTGGAAGAAAGATATCAACTCCGCTAGATCTATTAAAGCCGCATGATGTAACGCTTGAAATAATACAACAATGGAAAGTGCATATAATAAAAAACTTGGCGCAATTCAAAGAAGTTTTCAACCTGGGGACAAGGTGTCGTAAAATCTAGAATGCGAAATGAACTGCAGCGGTCACACGCAAATCAACTTCGGAACAGAAGTTGCTAAGCTGAAACAAGTAAGTAATATAATTCGTCTTGCGTTTAACTTAATATTTGGACGACACAAAAGCGTAACATATGTAGATAAAAAAAGTTAAAAATTTTTTTTTCATACTGCAAAACGTTCTATGTCAATATTATTATTTTGGGTTTAAGTGCGCAATGAACCCATCTTTCCCTTATTCTACGTCGCCGTTTGAAAAAAGATAGTTGAAAGATTGATTTGTGGGGCAAAAAAAAAAAGAAAAAGTACATTAAAATACACCTAATTTTCCAAAGAACTTAAAAATTACAAAGCTTACATAGAGCGTTTTGATGTATTACCAAAAATATACGCGAACATTAGAGTGCCAAAAAGAGTTCCACACTTTCTATCGGAATGATTAAGCTTGAGAATTTATTTATTTTTTTGTGGCAAAATTGCTTCTGCACGCCAATGAAAGATTTCCAATGAAAATAAAAACAAATTTGACCTGTGAGAAATTAAAAACACCTGCAACTCTAGTTGCTTGGTTTCTGTTTGAAAACTTTACATTTGTAACAAACTTTTCAAATTGTTATTTGTTTCATGCGCTGCTAAGCGCTCTCCAATGCTGCTGTTGTGTCAGGCCGAGCTAAAATACATCAAATGATTGAAACACGAGCTTTTAATTAATTTAAGATTGTATAATTTCCCCTTTAAAAGCCGATGTGGTTTTTTAATATAGAAGTCACTGGAAATTATTTGGAACGCATAATAATAAAAAAACATCCTCTTAAAATTTCTGGAATTTGCGCTTTTCGAAATTGGTGATTCAATAAGTATTTTATAAATTTTAAGGAAACATTTAAGCACACGCTAATAAGTTCCCACAAATTTAAAAAAAAATGTAACAGGAGCACAGAATATTTGTGTAGGTAGATATACAAAAATGAAATTTTGAAAAATGTATGTATTCTTGTAGCAATATTTGTATGTATGTTGATGGCACCATATCATTACCTGATGGCAACCCTAAACGCGCAGTGTCTATGTGAGCATTCTCTCTCGAGAGCTCACATGGGTACATACATTTAAAGAGAAATCTGTTCGCTTTTTGCAAGATTTCTCTTCGAAAAGATTAATAAGTAACATCCATTGTACAGCTGTACAAGTAAGATATCAATCAGGTGTTCCAAAAACAGCTCCGATCACCTGATCGGGTTCCCCTAATTAGATGCCACTTATAATAACTTCATAAATAAGAGAAATCAGTTGCTGAAAATGATTAATTATAGCAACTAATTTGATCTAGATCTATTTGTACAAAAGTTTCACTTGTTTAGCGGGTGCAGTGAAATAACGCCCGCCGACAAAAGGAAATTACGCCCGCGGGCGTTATTTCCAAATAAAAAGAAATAACGCCCGCGGGCGTTATTTCCTCTTCAAAAGAGAAATAACGCCCGCCATTAAAAGGAAATAGCGCCCGCGGGCGTTATTTCCTTTTTTTGGAAATAACGCCCGCTTTCAAAAGTAAATAGCCCCGTGTGGAAATTTAAATTTTCATTTTTTATTTTGATAAAAATTTAAAATATTTAGTCTTATTAATTTATCATTATCAATCGCGCGATTTTTAATTCCAAATTTTCAGTTTTTATTTTAATAAAAGTTTAAAATATTTAGCCTTATTAATCTAACTTTACCCAAAATTGATTAAAAATACTGGGTCTATTAAAAAAAGCGCCGCAGGCGAAAATTTGGAATCAAAAATCGCGCGATTTTTAATTCCAAATTTTCAGTTTTTATTTTATTAAAAATTTAAAATATTTAGCCTTATTAGTCTAACTTTACCCAAAACTGAGTTAAAAATACTGGGTCTATTAAAAAAAAGCGGTGCAGGTGAAAATTTGGAATTAAAAATCGCGCGATTACATTTTTTTTTAAATTTCAAAGAAATGAAGCAAATAAATTGGCGAAAATGGCAGATACCACTTAAACCTACTACGGTATAGTTCACCATTTTCATCCCAGCTGCTTATATAAAAGTACTATGAACACTGAAAAATAAAGAACTAATAGTTGACTTGGAGTTATATGAATTCCCTACAGGGTTTGGAGACAGAATTTATTTATGTAAGTTTGTAATTCTGTCACAAATATTGTCCCTACCGGACAGCTGTTTGGTCAGTGCCCACTCATTGGATACTCCGGTCTGAGGTTATGAAGCATCAGAATTGTGATAAGATTTCGAAGGCGATGACGAAGAAACATATGCAAATATTGGTGTACGTGTAGGGTTGCACTACAATGTGTGGGTGTTTAGCTCACCCAGACCAGTCAATTAGTTGTCACTGACCAAACAGATTGTTTGTGTAGTAGTGTGTATAAGAAATGTCCGGTAGGGGTACGATTGAAAAAAAAACATGGCCGCTTGTCAAAAATTTTAGAAAATTATTCCAGTAGCGTCCCGTATAAAAAATATGGGATGTGTTGAATAAAATGTTGACTGTATTTTGCTCATCACAAGCTCATCATTCGCTACATGAAAATAAATATGCAATTATTGTTGCATATTGGGGTATCAGCTATTCCGACGGAGCTCCCGACGGGAGAAAATGTAATAGATCTTGAGAGAATTCAAACGAATTTAAGGGAATTGGACGGTATGTTTCGATAATTTCGATGTTATCTTTAACGACTCTATTACCTTCATTCCTGCCGGGAGCTCCGCCTGAATAGCTGATAGACCCTATTATCACTTAAGTATCAGCATCAGAGCACCAATAAAGTAAATTGACTGCAATACTGCAGTAATATTGATAATAATATTAATGTTAATAACTTCAACAAAACGAATTCTACTAGCTTTCAGTTATTTTCTTATACACAACGATATTTTCGAAATGCGATTTAACAGTGGGGGCAGTTGCCCCACCAACCCCCATCTGTACATACCAGTTTATTGAATTTTTTTTATAATTGCTTACATTGAAATTCTGTGCTCCTGATACTTGTCATAAATTAAAGACAACCCAGCTAGCATTTTCTAAAAATTTTGAACAAAAAATATTCAAATATCATTCTACAGAAGATTAAAAACGATCAAATTTAAGTACATTTTTTATTCGAATATGATTGTATTGTCGGGAGAAAAGTGTACCCTAAATGTGATTATTCATAAATACTCATTTATGATGTATAAAAATAATCAGTTTCGATTCATTTTCGGGAACATTTAATGATAGCTTTGTAATCATTTTATGATCGAATTAAGTTCGCCCACGTTACCTATTTTGAATATTATTTGAATTTCGTTTTTTAATACTTTTTGGAATCATACATTGATCATATTTTATATTGTTTTATGATCACAATTTGATACTTTTTTGGGGATGTTTTGAAGTCATGTGCAGAAGACCACGCATGTGGGGAAAGTCTCTGGAGTCTTTCAGCTATTTCGATGGACCTTCAATAAAGTCGATCGACATCAAGAAATTCGCCAGTCTCGTCGGAATTGCTGATAGAGCCCTCTGACTACCACTTACCAGCGTTTTAATCAGCTCATGACTTCCAGGAATTTTGAGACGAGGCAAGGGAAAAGGCAACAGCATGCAGGTATCCTTCATTTGGAGGCAAATATGTCCTATAATCGTATATATATGTGCAGAGCAGATCCCTGAACAACGGGAAACTTCAAGCAACCTTTCACAGGGTCTGCGGAACACCTACAATTCCTGGAGGAAGCTGAACGCTTTCTTAATTCTTTGAAAGTACGTGATAAAGACGGTCGCGATATCATGAATATTATTTTGGGAATCATTGTCGACTGGCACTCTTCAGGAAGCATGTAGTGATCATTTGGTGACGGACACCACCTGAAAAACATTCCCAGGCTTACCTCGATCTACCTCAAGCTATTTTCAGAATGTTGAAATTGATGTATCTGTTGATATAGATGAAAGCACTTTTCTTCATCCTAGTGCCTTTGTATATTTTTGCGGTTATTTATATTTCAAATATTTTAAAATGAATAACTGTTTAATGCCTTAACCCAGATTTGATGGTGATATAAGTGAAAAATATTTCTTCTTCACAATGGCGAAGCAGTTCACTAACTGCGAACTTGTAAACCCGCCTTCCGAGTTTATTGATTTTATTTCAAGTATTGAAAAAATTTATTCGGATAATTTCGATTCCACCTGTCATAAAGTTGGATTTTCCCAAATACTGTGTGATAAAATGGTAGACGTGGTGCCCTACTTTTGTTGCGAGAACTACAAACCAGACGTTACTAAAGCTGTTTTTATAAGGATTAGAACATACTTTTTGGTAAATCATTTTAATAAGAAAGCGAACCAGCCTAACCTTAAAAATGTTAATTTTTTGTGCATAACACAGTTTCCGGATTTGAATTCAGTCTTATTAAAGTTAATTTTTTTAATCTCATTTGAATTTTTTATTTAAATTAATTTTCTAGCTATTGGTCACAATCTTCTTTCCAACGCTCATATTCGTCAGGCGAAATGATTTTTATAAGGTTTCACTGTGGATGTTTTTGAAAATATTGTAAATAATTTTTTTTTTTAACTGAATATGTACTTTTTTATTTTTCTTAAGTAGTTTTGTTTAGATTTTTTATATTTATTTTTAGTTATTGTAACTGAATTTTGATGTGCAATTATTTTGTTTTTATGAAGAAGTTTGTTTTTTGTTTTTTTTTTACGTTATAATTAATGTTAGATGTTACTTTTTAAGTAATTACTTCGTACGTTCACCTACGTAGGCCTCTAGGGTAACCGAACACCAAAAAAAACGGTAACGCGCCTACATTGATGCCTCCTGGGTGGTGTGGAAAAGCAATGAAAAAGAAATGTTTCAGTTATGGACTCACTTATTTTCTTTATTTATTTATTCAAACAACCAATGGCCGTGTCTTTATTTACACGCCATATGCGTTTGCGCTTAAATTTTGTATGGAGAATAAGGGTTGAGCGCTTATAGTTCCATATAAAATCTAAGCAAGCGCAAACGCACATGCGTGTAAATAAAAGCACGGCCAATGATTTTAGCACAAATGTATGTCTGTTTCTTTGCTATTTAATGGTAAATGTAATTAAAGGTAACACGTATCAGAAACATTTGATAATTATTCCAAATCCAAAGCATGTTGTGTATGTTTGGTGAAAACGCCATATAAGCAACTTTGAAGCAGTATTTGAACACTCCCTTATATAGACGCGGTGCAGTGAAATAACGCCCGCGGAAATAACGCCCGCGGGCGTAATTTCCTTTTCAAAAGGGAATTAACGCCCGCCGACAAAAGAGAAATAACGCAAAATACTTAGTCTTATTAATCTAACTTTACTCAAAACTTAGTTAAAAATACTGGTTCTATTAAAAAAAATTTTTTTTATTTTAATAAAAATACTGGGTTTATTAAAAAAAGCGCCGCAGGCGAAAATTTGGAATTAAAAATCGCGCGATTTTTAATTGCAAATTTTCATTTTTTATTTTAATAAAAATTTAAAATACTTAGTCTTATTAATCTAACTTTACTCAAAACTTAGTTAAAAATACTGGGTCTATTAAAAAAAGTGCCGCAGGCCAAGCAGCGGTTTGTAGATACCATTAAAAGAGCAAATCCAAGTGCGCCTGATGGTCAAGCGCCATCCGAACTGTTTATTGGAAGAAAGATATCAACTCCGCTAGATCTATTAAAGCCGCATGATGTAACGCTTGAAATAATACAACAATGGAAAGTGCATATAATAAAAAACTTGGCGCAATTCAAAGAAGTTTTCAATCTGGGGACAAGGTGTCGTAAAATCTAGAATGCGAAATGAACTGCAGCGGTCACACGCAAATCAACTTCGGAACAGAAGTTGCTAAGCTGAAACAAGTAAGTAATATAATTAAACACGTCTTGCGTTTAACTTAATATTTGGACGACACAAAAGCGTAACATATGTAGATAAAAAAAGTTAAAAATTTTTTTTTCATACTGCAAAACGTTCTATGTCAATATTATTATTTTGGGTTTAAGTGCGCAATGAACCCATCTTTCCCTTATTCTACGTCGCCGTTTGAAAAAAGATAGTTGAAAGATTGATTTGTGGGGCAAAAAAAAAAAGAAAAAGTACATTAAAATACACCTAATTTTCCAAAGAACTTAAAAATTACAAAGCTTACATAGAGCGTTTTGATGTATTACCAAAAATATACGCGAACATTAGAGTGCCAAAAAAGAGTTCCACACTTTCTATCGGAATGATTAAGCTTGAGAATTTATTTATTTTTTTGTGGCAAAATTGCTTCTGCTCGCCAATGAAAGATTTCCAATGAAAATAAAAACAAATTTGACATGTGAGAAATTAAAAACACCTGCAACTCTAGTTGCTTGGTTTCTGTTTGAAAACTTTACATTTGTAACAAACTTTTCAAATTGTTATTTGTTTCATGCGCTGCTAAGCGCTCTCCAATGCTGCTGTTGTGTCAGGCCGAGCTAAAATACATCAGATGATTGAAACACGAGCTTTTAATTAATTTAAGATTGTATAATTTCCCCTTTAAAAGCCGATGTGGTTTTTTAATATAGAAGTCACTGGAAATTATTTGGAACGCATAATAATAAAAAAACATCCTCTTAAAATTTCTGGAATTTGCGCTTTTCGAAATTGGTGATTCAATAAGTATTTTATAAATTTTAAGGAAACATTTAAGCACACGCAAATAAGTTCCCACACAGCATTTAAATGAATGAATTTTGAAAATATCTTAAGTTGAATACATTTTGATTACTTTCAGTGACGAAATACTGAGTTATCATCAATATGAACAGGGGGAATAATAAAACATGATTCCATATGATGATAAAAAACTTATTATCATTTTTCAGTCACCATTATGAATAATTTTTCAATAATTCTAATGATTAAATTCTGAGTCAACTTTGAAATCAAACAGGAAAAAGAATCAAATATGTTTACTTTAGGTGAACAAAAACTGATAATAATTTTTCAAGAAATTTTGGAATGCCTTTTGATTATTTTTTGGAGACTCAAAATCAATTTTCTACCTTTTAAATTTTTACTTTGCTGTACACATTTTTTTCCGTAATATACCCACATTTTTTCATATCATAAAATTCAGAAAAAAATACAAACATTTATTTGGAAAAAAAGAAATATTATTTATGTATAAGTTCAGGGATCTGCTCTGCACATATATATACGATTATAGGACATATTTGCCTCCAAATGAAGGATACCTGCATGCTGTTGCCTTTTCCCTTGCCTCGTCTCAAAATTCCTGGAAGTCATGAGCTGATTAAAACGCTGGTAAGTGGTAGTCAGAGGGCTCTATCAGCAATTCCGACGAGACTGGCGAATTTCTTGATGTCGATCGACTTTATTGAAGGTCCATCGAAATAGCTGAAAGACTCCAGAGACTTTCCCCACATGCGTGGTCTTCTGCACATGACTTCAAAACATCCCCAAAAAAGTATCAAATTGTGATCATAAAACAATATAAAATATGATCAATGTATGATTCCAAAAAGTATTAAAAAACGAAATTCAAATAATATTCAAAATAGGTAACGTGGTCGAACTTAATTCGATCATAAAATGATTACAAAGCTATCATTAAATGTTCCCGAAAATGAATCGAAACTGATTATTTTTATACATCATAAATGAGTATTTATGAATAATCACATTTAGGGTACACTTTTCTCCCGACAATACAATCATATTCGAATAAAAAATGTACTTAAATTTGATCGTTTTTAATCATCTGTAGAATGATATTTGAATATTTTTTGTTCAAAATTTTTAGAAAATGCTAGCTGGGTTGTCTTTAATTTATGACAAGAATCAGGAGCACAGAATTTCAATGTAAGCAATTATACAAAAAAAATTCAATAAACTGGTATGTACAGATGGGGGTTGGTGGGGCAACTGCCCCCACTGTTAAATCGCATTTCGAAAATATCGTTGTGTATAAGAAAAGAACTGAAAGCTAGTAGAATTCGTTTTGTTGAAGTTATTAACATTAATATTATTATCAATATTACTGCAGTATTGCAGTGTGTTGGTGACTGCACTGAGTTGTACCTCATACAGTACATAGAATTAGAGTAAATATGTATTCTAGTAAATAAGAGTTTTAGAGTTAAGAATTATTATAAATAAGCTGAAATAATACCGAATAAAACAATTGCTGCTCTGCCACGCAAATGGCAATATTAATCCTTTGTATTTAATTTATTTAGCTTCTTTATGGCGATCCTGCCTTGATATTAACGGCAAACATTGCTCATTAGCGATCTGCCAAACTTCAAAGGCAGGAAAACCTGGATATAAAAAGTTAATCCATTATTGAATTATCCTGCCGTCCAAATTCGGCAGGAATAAAGTAAATTAATTTATTTTGAATATAAACCCGCACACGTTATGATGGCATCTGAGGAAAAACAAGAATAGCAGAGGCGAAGAATCCAAAGACTTAACAACTTATTACCGCACACGTTATGATGAGATCTGAGGAAACACAAGAATTATTGGCATAGCAAAGGGAAAGCATCCAAAGACTTAATAAATTATTATTGGTATAAAATATTTACGTATAAAAAAAAAAAAAAAAAAATTTAACTTATGGCTGACCTAACGGCGGCTTAAACTAGAAGGGCACCAAATAGTTGCCGTTTCGCTTTGTTTTTTTTTTTATTCTAATTTTTTTAATCGGTTGATATGTCCTCGAAAGGGGCCATACCAACTGAAGCAGAATCTGAAGAAGCGTATATTATGTTAGAAGAGTTTATAAAAGAGCTCGAAAAAGAATATGAGAAAATTAAATTAATTAAAGAAATAATGTGGTTAAAAAGTTTTCAAAAAGCAATAGAGTCAAGTGAAGGTTGTAAAAAGAAAAATAATTAAAAAAAAAAAAAATTTTTGGTACGTTAATTTAGTTACTTGCAATCTATTCTCATGGATTGTGCATTGCCCGAAGATCTTCACTACGAGGCAATAAATAAAATTGTAGAAGATTTAGAGCGTGAAAACGCGGACGTTGCCCGAAAGTCGAGATCACGTAATATAGGCAGCAATAGGCATAATCTAAATTGGTTGAAAAAAATTGTGGTCCTTTATAGGAATGGGTAGAAAACCCACAATGGAAGACCTTTTATATCCTTCCACTTTGGAAGAAGAATTAATTAGACTAATAAGAAAAGTAAACCCTTAAATTTATGAATAAATAAAAATAAAAATTTAAACTCGAAAATTTGCTATTAAATTTTTTTAGAGAAAAAAAAAGGAGTAAGTAAAGACCATTTCCATTTGTCTATCTGATTCTTAATATGGGGGGAAAAACTTCTAAAGTAGATACTCCAAATGCGAATGTAGTCAATAGCATTCAAATTGTTGACCATACTGAAGCTTTGGAATTCATAAAAATCTTGCTACTGATTGTGACAATCTGCACCTGTACCAGTTTGTTCCTCAACATATACTCAGTCCACAATAAAATTTAAAAAAAAGAAATACCAGAGCCGCTGGACAAAGTATAAGTAATACAAATGGAAAAGTGGGACGATATTTTGAGGGAACTTTCTGAAGAAAAAATAAACGCGGAAAAGTCATATAAATGCATATGTAAAAATACAAAAATTAAAATTGCAACGATAAAGAAACATCTGAATATCATTTTGTTGTCATTAAATAATAGCGGAAAAATATTGAAAAGAACTAACCATTATTTAACAAAAGCTCACCAAACAGAAGCATACCAAATATTCTCGTCTATCAGAGACAAATTGGTGTACTCATTATCAAGATATGAAATTGACTTCATAGTGCCAAAATCTTATGAAAAAGACATTGAAATAGATTTTGACGCCAAATTACTGGAAGATAGTTCAGAAGAGGAACTAGAACAAGAAGAAAAAGTTCATTCTGATTCTGATAAATCTGTTCAGACTGAGATTATTGAGAAACAAGAAACATTTTCTCAAACAAATATTGTCGCCCAAGCAGGACAAAATTCCCAAACGGACACCGAAATGGCGCAACCAGCGACATCATTCATTAAAACTGTGTCATCGATCTTACCTGAGTTCGATGGCAAACCAGAAAACTTATCGAGTTTTCTGGATGCCCTTGATATCCTCGAACAAATCAAGGAGGAACATGAGGCTTTAGCAGTGTCCATGATAAAAACAAAGCTAAAAGGCACAGCTAGAAATTTGATAAGCGCTGAAGAGTCAATACAGGAACTAAAACTAAAACTAAAAAATAAAGTAAAGGGTGAGTCAGTTGAAGTTATAACAGCGAAACTCCTGAACATCCAACAGCGCAGTAAGACTGCTAATCAATATACTGCGGAGATTGAAAAATTGACGAAGTCATTAGAAGGAGCATACATATCTGATGGCTTAACAACAGACCTAGCCACCAAATATGCTACACAAACTGCTGTAAAAGCTATGTGTAAAAATTGTTCCAATGATAAGGTGAAAACAATTATGCAAGCTGGAACGTTCACTTCGATGAACGAGGCCATATCAAAATTCACAAACAGCTGCACAGAAGTTACGGGAAACCCTAATTCATTGTTACACATACGTCAACAAAGTTATTTTCGCGGTAATTTCCGTAGAAGTTACCAGAATAATTCCTACAGAGGTAACCAAAGGCGCACATTCCCATCCCGTTTCAATAATTTTAATAACAATAATAATAATAATAATAGAAATAACAGTCAAAGATCCGGAAGAAACTTCGGAAATCAATCTCGCGGTTCTAATCGTAATAACCTTAGAAACGTTAGAAATGTGAACCAACAGGAAAACCAGCAAACTCCACCTCAATAAATAAAAAACTATATGTCTTCAACCTGCACCTTAATAGTTATATATCTTCAAAAACAACTCTAAACAATTCTATTTCAACCCTCCTGATTGATACAGGAGCGGACATATCAATTATAAAAAAGGGTCAAATTGACAATGATGTCACCATTAATTACTCTCAAAAAACTGATCTAAAAGGCATTGGTCACGGTTTAACAAGCACTATTGGTACGGTTACAGCAGATTTAAAGGATGATCACCTATTAATTAAACACAAATTTCATATAGTGGAAGATACATTTCCAATCCCATTTGACGGAATTTTGGGACTTGATTTTATTAAAAAATATAATTGCATTTTAGATTACAATAAAAACGGGGACAGCCTAATACTACGTCCATATGATTACCCAGAAAACATAATAATCCAAATGATAAATAACCCAACCGTAAATTGCATAACAATCCCAGCAAGATCGGAAGTAATCCGACAAGTTCATATTGAAAATGGCAATTCTGAATTATTGATACCTCATCAAAAATTATCCGAAGGTATTTTTATAGCAAACACCTTAGTAAATTCAAAGCAAACCTTTATTAGAGTCATAAATACAACAGATAAAAATGCAACCATCCAAAATTAATACAGAAAATTTAGATGATTACACAGTAGTAAAAAATAAATCGGAAACAGTAGAAAATACTAAAGAGAAATTAAAAAGATTAAATAAAAACTTTCAAAAATTTGTTACTGAACAACTTAATGAACTATGCGCAGAATTTATTGACATATTTTCACTAGAATCACAACCCATTACCACTAATAATTTTTACAAGCAAAAATTACGTATGAAAGATAATAATCCAGTCTATGTAAAAAACTACAGAATTCCACAAGCTCATAAAAGCGAAATTAGTAGACACGTCAATAAATTAATTGAAGATGACATTATAGAGCCGTCTATGTCAGAATATAATAGCCCCATTCTGCTTGTACCCAAAAAACCTCTACCCGGCAAAAATGATAAAAGATGGAGATTAGTAGTCGATTACCGACAGGTAAACAAAAAGTTAACGGCAGATAAATTTCCATTGCCAAGAATTGATGACATATTGGATCATTGGGTAGAGCTAAATATTTTTCATGCTTAGACTTGATGTCTGGCTTTCATCAAACTGAGTTACATAAAGACTCTAGGGACATAACATCGTTTACGGCAGACGATGGCACATATCGTTTCAAAAGATTGCCATACGGTTTGAAAGTAGCCCCAAACTCGTTTCAAAGAATGATGACTCTTGCATTTGCAGGCCTTAAGCCTTCCCAAGCTTTTCTATATATGGATGATCAGGTGGTATTGGGATGTTCCGAAAAACACATGATTACGAATTTGAGAGATGTATTTTCAACTTGTAGAAAATATAATTTAAAATTACCTCCGGATAAATGTTTATTTTTTAACCAAGAAGTTACTTACCTTGGCCATAATTGCACAAATAAAGGAATTTTACCTGATCCTAGTAAATTTGAAGTTGTTCTAAATTATCCAATCCCAAAAAATGCAGACGAAGTAAAAAGATTTGTAGCATTTTGTAACTATTACCGAAGATTTGTTCCAAATTTTGCAGAACATTCTAGAATTTTGACAAGATTGTGTAAAAAGAATGTTTCCTTTGATTGGACGGAAGAATGTCAAAAAGCTTTTGTTTACTTGAAGGAGGCATTGATACACCCCAATATTTTACAATATCCAGATTTTGATAAAGAATTTTGCATAACAACAGATGCCAGTGGATTCGCCTGCGGCGCAGTTCTTAGTCAAGAATATGAAGGCAAACAATTACCTATTGCCTATGCGTCAAGAGCATTCACGAAAGGTGAAAGTAATAAAGCAACAATTGAAAAAGAATTGGCGGCAATCCATTGGGCAATCACTTATTTCAGACCATACGTTTATGGTAGAAAATTTTTAGTTAAAACAGACCATCGCCCACTAACATACCTATTTTCGATGAAAAATCCCTCATCAAAATTAACTAGAGTTCGGCTGGAGTTGGAGGAATATGACTTTGAGCTGGAGTACATAGCTGGAAAAGAAAATTATGTTGCGGATGCATTATCACGTATAAATATAAATGATTTGAAAGATTTATCAATAAAGGCAAGTCAAATAATGAAGGTTACGACTCGATCGGAAACCAATAAAAATTCCAATAATACAAAAATTAATAAGAATGAATGTCAGCAGTTTTGCCTCTTGATGGAGGTGAGACTCAGGAGAAATGAGGAGACATCCCGTAGCAGTTCTGATAGCGGTATTTTGGCAAACTTGTAACTTCGTCCAGTTGGTGTTACGAACGTTAGGCGACCATATGAGTGCAGCATAGTCAAAGACCGGTCGGCCAATGGCCTTATATGTAGTCAGCAACGTTTCCTAGTCTTTTCCCCAAGTACTGCCGGCAAGTGACTTGAGGATCTTGTTGCGACCTCGTACCTTTGAGACCATTGCAGACACATGACCAGCAGATAAGAAAGTATTATACAATGTCACCCCCAGTAACTTTGGGTGGCTGACAGTTGGTAGCTTAGTGCCATCAACGTAAATGTCTAATTCGTTTCTCACTTGGTGCGTCCATGTCGTAAAGAATGTCGCCGTAGATTTAGTCGGTGATATTTATTTAATTATATATTCACTAGCTAATACCCGGCGCGCTTCGCCTCGCCTTATGGGCATCGGTGGAAATGGGAGACGTGTTTCCTTTTTTATCAAGGGTTTCCATACCAATTTTTTATTTTAAACTTTATTTAAAAATGTAAAGAATATAATCTACCTTTCTGTGTAAATAAAAAAATCCACTTGCGCATTTTTTTCAATAAATGTTTACCAAAATGATAATATGGGCGAAAGCGTCGATGGCAGTTTTTTATAAAATTGTGACTCAATGCTCAATAAACTAACGCATTTGAATACTTTTGTATTTGAGTGCAACTTTTGCTATTAAAGACATGCATGGATAAAGGGGGTATGTCGCATTCTCACTCAATTTCTGTTTTTGGCATTGGTGAATAGTGTTTATGCAGATCTATATTTCTGTCTTATCAGAATCTGCCTATCGTGAAAATTGTAGAAGATAATTCAATATGAATTGTGGAAGAAGGGGGTATGTTCCGATTTTTTCATATAAAACACTAAATATAAACTTATGCTTTTTATTGCATATTATGCAACGGCTTTGCATAATTTTTTTGTCAGTTTTCCATAAAGATTCGAAAAAACCTCAAATGTTTAAGCAAAACTTTATAGCCGATTTTCTCGTTTCACTCAAAATGCGACATACCTCCTTCATCCATGCATGTCTTCTATTGCGTGCACCAATGATTGCAGCAAACTTGAGCGTACGGAGCTACAATAAAAACACTCAATACCTGTTGTAACTCAAAATTTCTATTTTTCAGCGTCCAGCTGCTTGTTTTTACAGCTGCTGTATGTGTGCAGCTTGCCTCCCCTGTTAAAGCGCTCATGTTTCTGTTCTCTAACACAATTGCTTGCATATAGTCAAATTGAGTAACTCGAAATCAACCCTGACCCTGGGTCAACAGCTCAAGGATTTGCGGTTTGGGGACTAAGGGTTATAAGCTTATTCGAGCCAGCGAGGGGGGCAGGGTTAGAGCCTGTATTTTAGTTAAGTCTGAGCTGAATGCATTTCTCTTGCCCAACTATACCAATGGTGACGTTACAGCTGCCAGTTTAACAGTCGACAGTACCAGTCTGACGATGGCGTCGGTCTATATGCCCTACGACGCCGAAGAACCTCCGCCACAGAGGGAGGTAAAAGACCTGGTGGCAAATTTTTCCATGGGTCATCTTATTATCGGAACTGACGCCAATGCTCATCACTTCCAGTGGGGAAGCTCCGATATCAATGCTAGAGGAGAGTCGTTGTTTGACTATTTGTTAACAACTAACCTGGTAGTTTGCAACGTGGGTAACGAACCTACGTTTATTACTAAAACCCGTAGGGAGGTAATAGATCTCACTATTTGCAGCGAAGGCGCTTATGAGTGGGTCAGAAAATGGCGCGTTCTCGATGAGCTCATTCTCCGACCACCGGTACGTAGAAATACTTCTAGACTTTTCTGTTGAGCAGCCGGTTATGAAACGCAACCCACGTAACACTAACTGGCAGCTACACAATGAAATACTATCTAGGGACTTACCAGCACTGCCCCCACAAGTCCCCTCATCAGTAGGGGAGTTGGAGGATCTGGTAAAGACCTTTACAACGGCGCTCTCGAATGCCTTAGAGCAGGCTTGCCCAGTGCCAAAACCACGCAGTAAACATAGGCCGCATTGGTGGTCCTACGACCTGGACTCGCTCCGAAAATCATGTAGGACACAATTTAATAAGGCCAAGAGCCTTGGCACGGAGACTCAATGGCTCGAATATAAAGTTAAACTCAGGGCCTACAAAAAAGCTCTGAGGCAGGCGAAGAGAGTATCGTGGAGAAATTTCTGCACTGGGGTCGAAAATGTCGACGATACAGCGAGACTTAGACGAGTGCTCTCAAAAACTCAAACAGCCACAAGCTATTTGCGCAAACCTGACGGATCCTGGACCAGCACGGAGAGGGAAAACCTAGAGCTGCTCTTGAATACGCACTTCCCAGGGAACTTGCATGAGGAACCCGTAGCACCTACAACAAACCTGGCTGTATACATACCCATCACGGAGGAAAAGGTTAGGTGGGCGGTTAAAAGCTTCGAACCGTTCAAGGCTGCCGGGCCAGACGGGATTATTCCCGCACAACTCATAAACACGCTGGAGACATCAGCCAAATGGCTGGTATTTCTCTATACAGCCTGCCTGGCATTTAGCTACATTCCGTGCTCCTGGAGAAGTGCCACGGTAGTGTTTATTCCTAAGGCGGGGAAGGCATCTCATTACGAGCCGAAGGACTACAGGCCGATCAGTCTCTCATTCTTTGTGCTCAACACCTTCGAGAGGATAATAAATGACTACCTCTCCTCTACTATTGATAGCAACCTGATCTGTAGCTATCAGCATGCATACACCAAAGGGAAATCTACAGAAACTGCGCTTCACAGCCTAGTTTCTGTTATTGAAAAATCGCTGTATGAGAAGGAGTACTGTCTTGCCGCCTTTTTAGATATTGAAGGAGCCTTCAACAACATAAGCCCTGATGCTATAAACACCGCTGTCTGGGCATAAGCAGGTCTCTTATTGGACTTATTGATCAACTGCTAAGGGGTAGACGAATAGTTTCATCACTGGGCTCGGTTGACTTATCACGCTATGTCACAAGGGGAACGCCTCAGGGTGGTGTTCTCTCCCCGCTTCTATGGAACCTCACTGTCAACTCGATGCTGCGAGACACAAGCTGGGGGGGCGGGAAGGTAGTGGCATATGCAGACGACTTAGCTATAGTATATAGGGGCAAATTCCCACAAACCCTGTGCGACTTGATGCAAGTAGCACTGCGAGAGGTTTCCTCATGGTGCTCGCGCTGCGGACTGAGCATCAACCCGGGAAAAGTAGAACTGGTTCTTTTCACCAACCGCTATAAGATACCACCGCTAACACTACCAAAACTGAATGACGTGCACCTGAACCTGGCTGACAAAGCCAAGTTCTTAGGCACAGTTCTGGATAGGAAACTAACCTGGAAGGAGAATGTTCTTCAGCGCCAGAAGAAAGCGTAAGAAATGGGGGCTCAGCCCCAAAATATGCAAATGGATCTACACCGCAATCATTCGACCAATCATGCTCTATGGAGTTGTGTTATGGTGGCCTGCGCTGAGCAAGGCAACAAACCTTAATCTGCTAGGTAAAGTACACAGATCTTGCATGATCTGTATAAGCGGTGCGTTAAGAACAACGCCCAATGAAGCACTCCAGGCCATTCTTGGCATTTTGCCACTCCATCTGGAAGGGCACCGGGTAGCAGCAGCATCGGCTCTGCGTCTAAGGGAAACGTCCGGCTGGGGCGCAAGCACTACTGGACACGCCTGTATTTTGGGATCCTATAGCTTTCTTCCGCTGAGCACGGATCGTTGTGCGACCACAACAGTCGGAGATAGCTGTTTTAAAATCAACATTCCCAGCAGGGAAGAATGGGAGAGCACGGATCGGAGTCCCGCCACTCATGGCGGCACTTCCATTTATACTGATGGCTCGAAGTTAGACGGCAGAGTTGGAGGAGGGGTTTATTCAAAGGATCTGAACCTTGAGCTCTCCTTCAGACTACCTGATCACTGCAGTGTCTTCCAGGCTGAAGTTTCAGCAATCATGGACGCCGCGGCTTGGATAGGCCAACACACTATCGGACACGACATTTTTATATTCAGCGACAGCCAGGCGGCCATCAAATCCCTTGGCTCTTATTCGTTCAACCTCATATGGGTCCCGGGACATAGGGACATTGAGGGAAATTGTAGGGCAGACGAACTTGCGAGGCAGGGCACGACCAAGCAGGTTCTTCGGGATAAAGATCGCTTAGGTATGCCGTTTGCCACATGCAAGCTTATGCTGAAGGAGTACACACTCCGCCAAGCCAACGAAAGATGGCTGCAATATCCAGGATGCCGGATATCCAAAGAAACCTGGCCGAAATGGGATCATAAAAGATCAAGACAAATTTATGCCCTAAGGAGAAGAGAAATCTCCATATTAATAGGCGTATTGACTGGGCACTGCCTCATTGGTAGGCACGCAGAAAGACTTGGTGTGCCCTACCGACGATGCTGTAGGAGTTGTAAGGATGATGAGGGGAGGAAACGGTGGAGCACCTCATCTGCAACTGCCCGGCTTTAAGTGGCGCGAGAATGCGCTTTTTGGGAGTTCCCTTCCTGGTTAGCCTACGCCAGGTCACGGAGCTGGACATAAAGGACCTGATGGCCTTCATCAAGTCATCTAAATGGTTCGAGGAGGAGTAACGGTGTCGGTATAGGAACGTCAGTCCCGGGATTCTGCTATGTGGAGAATTCCGTTAATACCGGGATTTTCCATATGGCAGGGTCCCGGAACTGACTTTCCTAGTGTTGGTGGTATCACAACGGGCCTTTTAATACTGGCCTAGGTGTGCCTCTACGGTAGCCACTTGAACCTAACCTAACCTTGATTGTTTTGAGCGTCGAACTGCGTGTGTGTGTGCGTGTACGTCGAAGAAAGAGAACAATATGTACTCTGTTGATGCTCTCTAAGCACGATCGAGTGAATTGCAAACGACCAAATAATGATGGGTTTCCATATAGAAGTTATTTAAATTAAAAATATTTTTAATACAATTTTTAATTAAAAAATATGGCCCTATTACCTTTTGTGTGCAGGTTATGCCGTTTAACGGACCAGTTTTGGAAAATTTATAATTTTTGCTGTCGGAATGCACACTATTCCGATCAACACTCAACATTAGCAATTTATTGGACAAGTTTTGGAAACATTGTTATTTCGAGGTTGGAAAGGACGTGTTTCCAATCCCCCTTTTTATACCCAGTGTACTAGTACTAGTACAAGGGTATATTAATTTTGTTCACATAACGGTAGTACGTAACGGCACAAAATAATCGAGATAGATATAGAGTTCCATATATGAAGGTTCTTAGGTTGAAAAGAGGAGTCCATTAATACATGTCCGTCCGTCTGTCCGTCCGTCCGTCCGTCTGTGTACACGATAACTTGAGTAAAAATTGAGATATTTGCATGAAATTTTGTATACAGGTTACCTTTTGGCCAAGGTAGGTTGCTATTGAAAATGGGCGAAATCGGATGATAACCACGCCCCGTTTTTCGATATCGAAAATTTCGAAAATCACACAAATTGACATATCTCGGTAGCTGAAATGGCTAAAATGATATAATTTTATAGGTGAAAATTTGACTGGTCGTAACTTTTAAACTGATTACGATAGAACGATGGAATTTGGCAAAAAGCATACTAGTATCGTTGGGAGTATACCTGATGAAAATGGATAAAATCGCCCTCCAACCATGCCCACTTTCGATATCGAAAATTTCGAAAATCACATAAATTGACATATCTAGGTAGCTGCGTACTAGTACAGGGGTATTATAATTTTGTCCACATAACGGTACTATGTACCGGCGCCAGTGGCGTAGATAGAGGGGGGGGGGGGGGTTAGGGGATCAATCCCCCCTATGGGAAATTGAAAATATAATTTTTGAAAAATTGTACTTATACATATTAATTTATGCAATCATTTCTCGAAATGCCATTAACCTTCTTGCAGTATTAAATTATTTATATCGCTCTAAAATTAGAAAGAAAAAATGTGTGTCACGACGCCACCCGACTACATTAATACACACAAAGTTCAGTCCACCTCGTTGCGCATCTCCGAATCGCATTCATGAGCGAAGGAGAAGAGTCCTGACGTTACATATGAAAACATAAGATGTAACTACTATAATCAGCTGACTCGGTCGACTATTTTATCTTGCTTAAAGGTTTCTTACACGATATGTATTTGTCATATGTATATGTCACTTTTTACGTGTGAAAAGCAACATATCGAGTAAACGCAAAATAAATTTTCCTTTTGTACAAGTCACAAGACAGCACATACGAAATAGGAACGTTTCTATTTTCGTCTGCAACACAACTAGAATAAACTGTTCTTTAATTTGTTGACCCAATTTTTTTGGATTTATTTATTTATTTTGTAAAATAAAGCAAATAAATTGAGCTCCTAGAAGTGTTGGAAGTCATACGACATTACGTGAGTGTAGAAAATGTGGCAGGTCAGATGTACAAAACATATCGTGTAGAACAGCCTTTATACGTATGCAAAAACCGCAATGAATAAAACCGATGTGACTCTCACACATTTGCACAATCGTTTATACTCACATCGATAAGCCGGTATCAAAGCAACCGTTCTCATATTACAAAAATTCTATTTTTCCTATTCAACATATTAAAGCACAAAATTCACGTAAATACATACCTCGCAGTTTTTTTCTCAAACATAAAACGTATAATATATTTTCCCGCTGTAAAAAGGAGGAATTTGAGCTAAATAACTCATTTTCAATGCGCTTTGAACAAAAAATAGTGTTTATACTATCGCGCAAGGCGAATTCATATAAGGTGAAAGCAAGGCGAATTCGGCATGTTCAGAAATGTCAGATCAAGAGAAAATAACGTCCATTTCATTTTACTGACATTTCTGAACCTATGAGAACTACCAACAACAAACGGAAGAACAAGAAAGGAGTTGCTCACTTGATATCACCATGTAATGAATTCGCCCTGCTATCCCGCCAACCGTCTGCAGTACGATCTGAAAACGAGCGCAACCCGACGCGCTTCCAAATTTTAAAGCTAACTGAAATTCTGTTTATGCATGCGTATGCGCACCTGTGTTGCTACGTCATGAATCGCATCATTCAAACTTCAGTTTACTTATGTTCCTTAAACAATAAGCACGCGTAGAGGCCAGTGACAAACCTATTTTATAATCGCGTTCGCATTGTTGTTTACGTTGTTATCTGGTGATGAAACGATTTTTAGTTCCAAGAACACCCTTTGCTAAAAATAGCGAAAAGGAAAAATATGCAGAATTATCTGCTGAAACAAGTTCGAAGAGACTTCGTTGTGAAAAGTCAAGCTGCAATGAAAATACAGTCAACCGAATTTCTGTCGAGGAAAGTGAGAGTGTTGAAAAATTCACCCCTCAAGAAGATGTACATAAAAATGACATCGGAAATTTTGTCGACACACGTTTAAGTGAATCCCAAAGGTTTAATTTATTAACAAATGTTTGGGTGCCATCAAAAGATTATGCGTTTCCGTTGCTCCAAAAGTTCGAAGACCGAGGATTAAAGTTTTGTTATAAATGGCTGGAAGAATTTTCCTGGCTTGGCTACTCAAAATTGCACCAGGGTGCATTTTGTATTTCATGTGTAGCATTCGCTAAAGGTGGTGGCAAGGGATCACAAACTTTGGGTAAATTGGTAAAAACGAAATTCGACAATTGGAAAAAAGCAAAAGAAGTAAGTTTTGAGCATTTTTTATACAATATATGATGTCTTTTTGATCATTAATCATTTTCAACCGTGACCGTGATAATTTTTTGCGCACTATGCAAAATCGAGAAGAGTCTATTGAAAATCTAACTGATAAGTCCCGAAAACAGCAAATCTTGAAAAATAGACAAAATATAATTCCTGTCATTGAAGCAATCATAGTTCTTGGACGACAAGAGTTGGCTTTGCGTGGACATCGTGACAGTGGAAATATTATTATTCAAGACAATTTTACTGGACCGAACGAAGGAAATTTCAGAGCTTTATTGAAGTATAGAGCTAAGGGAGATCCAATTCTTCGTAGCCACCTAGAAGGTCCAGAAAACGGGATAAATATACGAGTCCGTCTATACAGAATGAAATTATCGACGCTTGTTACGAAATTTTAACCCAGAAGACCATATCTAAAATCAAAGCTGCAAAATTTTATTCAATTTTGACGGATGAAACACAAGATTTGACTACAATGGAACAGGTTACACTGTGCATTCGATATGTGAGCGAGAAAAACGAAGGTCATCATATTGTGTGTGAAGATTTTTTGGGGTTTATCCCAACATGTACCACTACAGGTAAAAGTGAGATAATTCTTTGAAATATCTTAGCACCTGCAGTATGAGGTTTATATCTATATTTATATCATTAATTATATGATGTACAAATTTATAGGTGCTGATCTTGCCGAGCTGGTGATTGAAAATCTTCGAAATTTTGACTTGGATATTTCTTTCTTGATAGGCCAAGGATACGATGGGGCAAGTAATATGTCCAGTCAATATAAAGGTGTCCAGGCAATTATACGTAATAATTATGCGCCACATGCTTTATACGTTCATTGTGCCGCACATTCTTTGAATCTTGCTATATCCATCACTAGCAACGTGCCAGCCATCAGAGATTGCCTCGCCACAATCGAAAACGTTTACAATTTCTTGCATACACCTAAAAGAAAAGCCATTTTGGAAAAAACGATTGAAGAATCTGACGAAACTCCACGAACGAAGTCTTTAAAAAGATTGAACCTGACTCGATGGGTTTCGAAATATGAGGGCGTCAACGATTTTTATGAATTATTTCCGTTCGTTCACGAAACTCTAAATGAAATGAGAACCTCGGAAAAAGACGCCAAAAGTTTGAAAAACGCCATGGATTTTGAATTTTTAATATGTTTACATATCATCAACGTAATTTTTCAACTTTCGTTGCCTTTGAGTCGCGAATTGCAAAAGGTTAATTTAGATTTGGTCCAAGCGATGGATCTCGCCAAAGACTTGCGCGAAGAAGTAAAAAGGATTCGTGCAAAAGAAGACGCTTTTTCTGAAATTTACGAAGCTTCGAAAAACCTTGCTGAATATCTTGACATTGAGATTAAGCACAACAGAATAGCGCGTAGACAAAAAAATCGGGCAAATCCTGAAGTTCAAACTACAAAAGATTATTTTCGTGTGACAGTGTTCAATTCTTTCCTAGATTCTTACATCATGGATCTTGGAGAAAGGTTCACTAAACACGAAGATATATTGGAAGGATTTTCGGCTCTTTTCAAGCATGATTTGAATGAAAGCGATAAATTCATCAAGACAGTCGAGTTTTATCAGGAATTTCTCACTGCCGGACCACCTGCTGTTCTTGCCGAATTAGAAGTGTGGAAAAGATATTTGATTCGTAGAGGTGATATCAAACCTGGAAACTCTTTGGATGCACTTGATCTTTGTCCAAAAGAAAATTTTCCGAATATCAACGTGTTGCTGAGAATATTAGCTACTTTACCGGTATCGACATCAAGCGCAGAACGCACGTTCTCAAATTTGAAACGGATAAAGACGATTCTGAGAAACACGACAAAAGAAGTAAGTAATTATATTTGCTTGAAGCTCTATGAATTTTATTCTAAAATTAAAAATAAATTTTACCACATTTTTTTTTGTTGTAGAACCGCTTGAATGGATTGGCTGCTCTGGCTATTCATCATGACATTACAATCACAGCTGATGAAGTCATAGATGAGTTATCGAAAAAATCCCGAAAACTTGATTTCCTTCTTTAACTATTGAAAGACTTTTTTGCATACTGAGGTAACCTAAGCAAAAAAATTATCTCTATGTTTTGTTTGTTTTCATACAATATACATAATAAGTGATTTTCATGATTATAAAAAAAAACTAATAAAAATAACTTGAAAGAAAAAAAAATTGTCAAATTGAATCCCCCCCATCACAAAAAGCTATCTACGCCACTGACCGGCGCAAAATAATCAAGATCCATGTATGAAAGTTCTTAGGTTGAAAAGAGGAGTCTATTCAGGCATGTCCGTCCGTCTTTCCATCCGTCCATCCGACTTTGTACACGATAACTTGAGTAAAAATTAAGATATTTGCATGAAATTTTATATACAGGTTACTTTTCGGCCAAGGTAGGTTGCTATTGAAAATGGGCGAAATCTGACCACGATGGAGAAGTTAAAAATTGCGAATAATGTTTGCAAACAATTTTTTTTGCAAAAGTTAGAATCGTCGTTTGGTAGAAGATACCATCTTTTATATATATTTAAAAAATTAGCAAAATCGGTTTGACCAATCGTGCGAAAATCATCAAAAAGTAAGGAATTTCGAAAAGTGGTGATAGCTATAACTTTGAAAATAATTCGAATTTCGAAAAACTGGCCCAAACGTATTTTTTTTTTTCAATTTAAAAATTTGTCACAAATTGGGCGTAAGTATATTAGAAGTAAGAAATGTATTAAACTATAAGTAAGATTTTGAGGGCACACGAACAATGTACATATATGTTATACAGTAGCATAAATCAATATTAATTTTATAAACTAACTAATAAATTTATTGAGTTCGTTTTTCCCAAATTATAATATATATAGAAAATATATACCTTATAGGTAGGTACTACTATTGTTTCCATACACTGGGTATTTAATGTTCGGCTTACCCGAACTTAGACTTCCTTACTGGTTTCATCTAAAATATGGGGGTACAAGGAGGAGTGAAAGAGATAGCAAGAAAAACTTGAAACGAGTTGACGGTTCGCTTTCAAGTGTACTCTTCCCAAAGAGGATAGATAGATAAGAGGCGTCAATTCGTTGACACTCAGCAGAATTTTTCGTTCGCAAATTTTCTGAAGTTGCTTCAATTTGTTCCAGGCCTTCGGGCAATCCTCCATTCCATTTTCATTCGTAAATTGAGTTGCCTCGCTTTTTCGTTCGCACTCAATTTTGACATCTGACTCTATTATTTGAGTTAGTTTTTCACTCAAAATTTTTATTTTTGCTACATTTGAGCTTTATGGATTTTTCGTTGAGTTGAAATGATGTGCACATAATTCACATATTTTTCATGTCACATAAATTTCTTTTGTACAAAATCGAATGGAGTTGCAAATGTAAAAATATTGCAACTTATTTGATTTATTATTACAAGAAACCTTTATGCAATCATTTTTACATGTATTTATGCAATTTTTCAAAATACATACCCTTTTTGAGCCTTTAATTAAATTGAATAAACTTTTAATTTAATATTATACAGGATAGATAAAAGAAACATAGGAGAAATGTCTGAAATGACAGCAATTGCGCCAAAATGTAGAAAAATCGCGCAAATTTCTGACACTTTCAAATGAGAATGTGTTTTGCCGACGGAAATTGCGCCAAAAGGTAGAAAAATTGCGCGAAAATCCCAAATGCATAATGTATGTGGAAAATGTAAGGTGGGGAAAATATTTTAACATATACATATTTGTTAACATGCATGTTAGCTGAATTATCAATAAAAGTTACAAAAATATATTTAATATTTTATTCACTTTTTGATAGTTGAAATCAGAAACCATTTTTCATTTTTAGAATTAAAAAGACAAAAATTATCATATCTAAAAAAAACATAAAGAAGTTTCCAAGCACAGTGATTCGAACCGACGACCCCAAGCGTTGAAGCCGGCATTCCTATCACCCATTGTGTATAACATAAAGTGTGAAATGTAGGTTTGACAGAAATGTCAAAACACACTTCAACGTCAATCAAAACACACATCCATGTAAAAAATCTGGGTTGCTATTGTGGTTTCTGCAAACCAGGGTTTTGTGCAGGACCGTAAAACAATGAGACAGGATTCTTGTTTGCAAAAAGGTGTTGCTGTGTTGCACAACTTTTTCATTCCAATTTGTAGGGAAATTTTTAAACGAATCTTTCAGCTTACACTTTTATTATTATATTGTGCAAAAAAATATAAAACTTAAAACGATTAAATTTCATTTATTTTACAGGAAAAATTTTAATGTTGGAAATAAGAAACCAGAAAATGAGAACACAATTTTTTTAGATAGATTGTTTTTAATTTATAAACCAAGTACCAACATTAAAGCCGTGGATTTCGCCAGCATAATGCAATTGGCCTGTCGTGAAATGTTGTTAGCAGTTTTCATTTTTTGTTGCCTTTTGCAGTACGTTTTTAAATCTTTACAAATTCTAAGAAGTAGCAAATAATTTCTAAAAAGAGAGTGCTACAAGTCCAAATGTAAAATAAACTTTATAAATTACAACTCTAAGGCAAAGAGAATATCTGTGGTCATAAGCAATAACAGCTTAAGTCGACTTAAGAAATTAGACCAGTTGAAATTTTTGCTGGTGATTTTGAATACACTGATAAAAATGATTTCCTAAAAGTAAGGAAACCTCCATACAAATTCAAGTAAATGAAGGGAACAATATTGCACCAAGGCCGCACTGCCTTAAAAGAAAGAAGTTGTTATACTTAAATTTACTTTTAAGTAGGGCTTGTACTTAAATGGCAGTGAAGTAATTTTAAACTAAAAAAAAAATTATTTTACACAGTTCTTATATTACCTTCAACGAGAATCGAACTCACAACTTTTCGAATGGTAAACTCAGATGTCTACCATGAAGCTATTGAATACTTACGCTTCATAGCGTCTACTTTCACCTTTGTTCTGTTTATGGAATTTCACCACTCTTACTCACGTTGCCTCCCAACATAAGGAAATATTGACTTATTTTGAATTTTTAGGATAGTTTTATACTTAATATGTAATAAAATTCTTTAAAAATTACGCGGGCAGAACGTTTTTGGCGGCGACAGCGAAAATAAGTAAATATGGTCCTAAATTAAGTTAAACACTGTCTTGATATCACTGGAAAAAATGTCTTCAGCATAAGGAAATACATATTTACTTATTTTGAACTTAAGGACAGTTTTATACTTAATAAACTTGTAAATTGATTGAAACTAGTAAAAATGTCTTTAATACTGAAATGAGTACATTGATTTACTTATGGCAAGTAGAAATGTTCTTTTAAACTAAGCAGATTTGTCCCAAAATCAGCGTTTTTTCCTTAAAAATAGGAAAAATATTTTTTTTTTAAGACAAGTAGTACGTTTCCTCAATTTTAGGACAATTATTTTTATCAGTGTAGCAACATCGAGACATTTTTCAAGACTTTCATTGGTCTTTTTTTACTTTCTTTACAAACAATTAAATCCAATACGTTTGCCTTAGTTATAAAACAGTTTTGTTATAAAAATTCGACAGCAAAAATTTCAACTGGTCTAATTTCTTAAGTCGACTTAGGCTGTTATTGCTTATGACCACAGATATATCAACAAGAGCCACCACTCGTTATGAAAGCAACGAACAAGATGGATGCCGTTTTCTTTCAGGGTTTCGGTAATTTCGATATAAATATGTTATTGTCTAATCAAAACAAAATGTGTGTCTAATCAAAACAAAATGTGAAAATAGACGAGAACTGAAATAACACAAGAGTCGAAACAAAAATTTACCAACTGTCGAATTTACAAAACTGAGGAAAACAAAATTACCGAAACCCTGAAAGAAAACGGCATCCATCTTTTTCCTTGCATTTATAACGAGTGACGGCTCTTGTTGATATATTCTCTTTGTCTAAGGGCTGGTTTTCATTAAGTCAAAAGGTTACAAATTTCATCGACTTTATCGAGATTCGGTAATTGTCTACTTTAGCTGTCAACTGCTAATAAATAAGCTAAAATTATGGGAGGAGCTCAAAAGGCGGAGTTTGGCCTCAGAATCACGAATCCGGAAGCGCTTTTTTAATATTTTGCTTCTCTGAGGAGATATTTGCAATCCAAGTTTTCATGTGGTTGTTGTATTTACATTAAACTGCGCCTAAAAACGTCAAAAAAAGTGCGGACCGTGGTACGGTTCAGGCAACACCCCGGACTTGGGATGGCGTAGCCCAGGTTATTTTTTTTTATAAGCGCAGCCGAAGGCCGCCAGGTCAGAAAGATGTTCTGCTCAAAAATACCATGGATTCCGCCCCAATTTCGGTATCGACCCCGGGTCAATTTTCCGGGTCAACCAAAAATTAAAAAATCGCTTCCGGATTCGTGATCCTGAGACCAAACCCCGTTTTTCGAGCCCCCTTCCATAATTTTAGCTAATATATCAGCCGTTGACAGCCAAAGTATACAATTACCGCTTATTTCGATAAAGTCGATAGAAATTATAAAAATTTGACCTAATGAAAACCAGACTTAAGAAGTTCTCAACCATTATTTTTCACCTTATTTTATAAATTTAGAGAACTATTACCCCTTTATTTACTACTAATTTTTTTACGCAATCGAATGCAACTCGGCGCTAAATGATACTATTTTCCAAAAAAGCAACTCTGATCATCAGGTGTTAAACTCACTTTGAAAATTTGACGTCTATGAAGAAGATTCCACACTTGTACTGATACACAATGCTATCACCTGGGCTAGTGCGATCGCCAACAAAATTCCACTAATAAATTTCCCCCGTACATCATTTCTTCATTATTTTCTTATCATGTGCGAGTAATGATCTGCTTCAAATGCTATTTTGATTTTTACATCTCGTCAGATGTATTGGAAAAATTATGAAATTTTTACATTTACATAAAAAAAATGAATGTACATTGGTCAAACCATTCGAAACATTGTTCAACTACTTTTGATGTACGTTTTGGGTATAAAAGACGGTTGTAATCTTTATATTAAATGAAAAAAATACAAATCTTCCATGTATATGCGCCAGTGCATATTTGGGTCTAAAAAGGGTAAATTTGTCATATATTTGGCTGCGCGGCAACACTACACCTTGTTTCAGCAAAATAAAACATGGCTGCCTAAATTTGCGACAGAAACTAATGAGTCACTCCAAAGAGAGATGCAAAAACGGCTTGCTTTATGCTAAGGCTTATTCCACATTGTATAAGGCATACTTTAATTAAATAATTAAAAATATAAAGAAACAACTTTTCTTAATTTTTTTTCACACAAATCTACTCTTGTTGCTGGACAATAGCTATGTATTTGTTTTCGATTATTTTTTTAAACATACCTTGTGCGTATAAGCAAACTAAGATTTGTCCACAAAACTTTGTGAAACTTGAGGAGCCCATTGTATGGATTTACCCATTTGGATGGAAGTTGGATTTTATAAAATCGACAAAAATTGAATATTCTGATTTTGTTAAAATGCAATGTTGCGACATTTCATCAGACATTTCTGGACAATTTTATGAATGAATGTTTTAATGCCTTCGTTGTTGTTGCATTCTCAGACTTGTGCGTAAAAATGATTTTGTTGTTGGATTTTTACGTTTGGATGTTTTCATGCATATATATGAACGTGGGTATGTAAGGATGCTTTTGTTTATTTTCCGTAGGCAAGATCAGCAAGATAGGTATTTGTGGGATGCATTTACTTTTTTATAAGTTATTTAAGTTAAGTCAGGTGTCAACAAAACATTTATACTTTCATACATAATTGCAGAGATTATTGAAACCACAACTGCAATGCATGCATCAAATGTATATTTGATTTGTTGTTAGATTGACTTTTATCAATTACAACTTTTTATATTTTTTCACTTCACTTTACTTTAATCGGTTTTCCATCACTTTTATATAGTTTTTCCACAAACAACACTTTTCTTTCAGACACAAAACAATACATTTTTCACAACCCGCACTTATTCTTGAACTTGCACTTGATCACTTCACTTTACTTTTCACTTTTTTACTATCACTAATTAATTAATTTATTTATCTACACTTTTTTAATACATTTTATAACCACAACACTTTTCTTCGTCACATGCCGCATCATATTTCCAACTTTTTACTTATTTTTGTCACTCTTTCAATACTAACATTCCGGAAACGGTCAAAATTCTAAAATTAAAATTCTGAAGTCAAAATTCCGGAATGAAAATTCTGGGTCGACAAAATTCTGGAAATCGGAATTCCGCACTTCCTTCGCCTTTTTTGGCTGTATTTCAAAATTCAGGTTTTTCATAATTCCGGAATTTACGTTTTCCAGAATTAATTCTGGAAATTTTTTCCCCAAAATTTGAGCAAAATCGAGTATTGTAATAAATTGTGCTTATATTTAAGAAATATACATTGACTTTGATTTTTTGGTCATAAGACAGAAAACCAGCGGAACAATTTGTATTTCTACTCAGCCGTGTATGGAAAATAGCTGCCTCATCATCGTTGGAACAACGTCAAATTTACCGTCCATAATCCAGCAGTCGCTCTCATTTAACAACTGCAGCGAAGATTTTGTTCCAAAAATAAGAATGCATTCGCCATAACTTTAATAACTTTCTTACTTAAAATAAATTGTTGACCTTCCAAAACATAAAGTGATAATAAAGGAATGTCTATTTTTTCAACACAAGTTGGCTCTTTAAAACATTTTAAACTGTTCCGTTGTCTTCCAATTTTTAGCTTAAGGTCACATCTTGATGGCAAAATGTGTTTTTCTGTCATAGATACCGAACGCTGAATTATTTGGCTAGGCTGCAGAAAACTCAAGCGAAACCATATTTTTAAAATGATTATTTGGATCTGCAACCGATTTTTTATGCGCACATGGATCATGAGAATGTTCATTTTTTTTCGTATAACATTTCACAGCCGTGAAATTGTGTGTCAATACGCACGGTACATTTGTTTTTAATTCCTTCAGAACAAGTCCAGTTAAATGTTAAAGGCAAAGTTTTGTAATTAATGATTAAAAATGCGCATTTTTAATCATTAATTACAGAATTTTGAATTTCAGAATTTTGGTTTCCAGAATTTTGCAATTTAGAATTTCGTTATCCAGAATTTTGGATTCCAGAATATTGACTTCCATAATTTTGATTTCCGGTGTTTCGACTTCCGGAATTATGAATGCAGAATTTCCAAAAAAGCAGAATTTTGACCCCAACCCCTAACATTCCACTCATTTTTGGTCTCAGCTGATTTTGCTAACTCAATTTTGACGGACAAGAACAAAGAGGATTGCCCGAAGGCCTGGGATTTTGGAGGCAAGAAAATGACATTTCAGCGAGTAAAAATAAATTGATGTTTCCGACAGGGTGAATAACTGATTTATTTTGGAACGATTTTCCGTCATACCTTGTCAAATTTGGTTTTGAGACAAACCGGTTTCGGCAATGCGCCATCATCAGTGTCGATTTTCGTTCTGATGTGTTGTACAATGTTGTACGTTTTTATAGTCGTTTTGTTTTGTTCAGGTAGTTTGTTTGTTGCTGTGTAGCTGGGGTAGGTGGTTCGGGTGTAGGTAAGGAGTTCGGTAGTTCGCTCGTTCGTTCGTTTGTAGGTAGTGAGTTCGTGTGTGTCGTGGCTGGGTTCGTCGGCAGGTAGAAATCTGTTATTCTAATTTGTCTATTTTCTGTGTTTTGGTTATTTGTGTTTGTGGTCGTTTTTTCTATTTGTATTTTGTTCTTTCTTTTGTATAGTAATTTGAGTGGTTCAAATAGTACGTCTGATGCGATATTTATTTGTTCGTTGATGATGCCTCCTTGAAATGTTTTTTGTTTGTATATCTCCATGTTCTCCAGAATGTTCAGTCGCAAGCCTTTGTGTTGTGTATGAAGAAGTTTGGCTGTATTTTTTATTTTCATGGGGACGCATTTGTTTTCAAACATGTGGTTTGCGAAGTTTGACTCTGGTGTGATATTAGGTTTCTGTTTCCTTTTGCTGTAGTCCCTTATGTGGGCTCGGAATCTGGTTCTGATCTTTCGACCAGTTTGCCCTATGTAGCTTTGTTGGCATTCGCAATAAATTAACTTGATGATGATGATAAAAAATTAGTAGTAAATGAAAATGCAATTGTTCTCTAAACTTAAAAAAAAAAATGAAAAATATTCGTGGCAAGGTCCTCAGAAAAACAATTAATAAAGTTTACCTTTAATTTATAAAGTTTATTTTACATTTTGAACTGTTAGCAGTTCCTATTTAAAAAATGTTTACTACTTTTTCTTAAATCTGAAAAGAGAAAATATATTAATAAATCAATAGATTAAAAAAAATGTGACACGTCGCCGCCTGAAGAAAAGGTTGAAAAATGTTTTAAAAATATACTCAACATTTTGTGTATGTGTATTTGCACAAGAAAGGGTTGCATAAAAAAGTAGTTCGCTAAAACTTAGAAATTTGATTTTTTAATATCATAAATAACAGCGAATTATATAAAATTATTAGTTAGAATAACTCTTTCGAGTCTGCTCACTATTTTCTATTAAACAAATAACAAACAACTGCTAATAAATTAGCTAAAATTACGGAAGATAGCTCAAAAGACGGGGTTTGGCCTGAGGATCACGAATCCGGAAGCGCTTTTTTAATTTTTTGTGCCTGTGGAAAGTTATGGTCAAAAAAATGAAAATTGACCTGGGTCCGGTACCAAAATTGGGCGGGTTCTCTTCAGAGAAGCAAAATATTAAAAAAGCGCTTCCGTATTCGTGATCCTGAGACCAAACCCCGTAGTTTGGGCTATCTTCCATAACTCTAGCTAATTTATTAGGAGTTGACCCCTAAAGGAAACAAATGCCAAATTTTGGGGTTATAGCCTCTTTGCATTCATTTAAGTCAAACTGATAAGATATGTATTTGATAGTAAATCTATCTAAAAACATCGTACATACATGTTTCCAAATATAAAAAGGTAACCAGATTTTTCCAGTGTGACTATCACACGCGTTTGTTATCTATCATAAAAAGTGTTGGTTAGTGCTAACGGGATATTGAAAAAAAACGTTTGTTTTCATTTTCTGTCTAATTTCTCATTTCGAAGATACTTACCTCAAAATTTTTCTGTAAAATAAATAAAATTTAGTAGTTTTAAGTTTTTTTATTTTGTGTTTTTTTTCTTTGATATAAAGTATAATAAAAGTATAAACTGAAAGATTCGCTTAAAAGTTGCCCTAGAAACTGGAGTGAAAAAGTTTTGCAACACAGCAACACTTTTGTGCAAACATGATCCCTGTCTCATTAATATTCGGTGCTGCACAAAACCCGAGCGCAACGAAAACAACAATAGCAACCCAGATTTTTGACATGGATGTGTGTTTTGACAATTGTGATTTGACGTGGAAGTGTGTTTTGACATTTCTGTCAAAGCTAGAGTTCACACTTTATATTGTACACAATGATTAGTATATTTGATGATTCTAGAGTACATTTGATGCTTTCTAAAATCAAAATAATGCTTTCTAAAATCAAATTCATGCTTTCGAAAGTACTGCTGGAAAAGGTGTAGGTGAAATGTATGGAGTATCGAAATGGTGATTAGAGATTTGTGTAAGGAGAAAAAAACGCAGGCAATATCTAATTTTCGTCCTATCTGCAGTTTAGTTATTTTTGTTACTGCAACAGATTTAATGGCTAAAGTAAGTCGAAAAAATTAAAGGAAAAAAATTTGAAATCGGTAAAGCCGTTTTCGAGTAATAGGTAAAATATTCTTTAATTAAGGTTTAATAAAAATAAATTTGTAATGTACACGGTTCTACGGTTCGACAGCTATTTTACGTTTCGACAGCTATTTAACGTTTAAAGCGGGCTACTCACCTGCCAAGAAATGTCAAACTCCATATAAAAAAACGCTCAAGAAATGGTCAAGAACAGTTTTCACACGTCACATTTTCTTGAGCCAATACTCAGCTCAGAAGAAAAAATACAGCACTTTTCGATAGTTGGCAACGCCGGTTTACCTCAAGAAATAAATATGCTCGTATATATTTCTTGAGGTAAACGTACAGATTCACGGCAAAGATAAGTATATACTTCGCTAAACATATTTTGTACATTTTTATAATAGTAATTTGCAAGAAAATGGAAAATGCCGTAAACGTCAAAATTTCTTGACCAGGCACAAGAAATATATGCTCGTTTTTTTCTTCAGGCATTTCTTGGCAGGTGAGTAGCCCGCTTAACGCTGTTTTTTAGGTAGGCATGTTGAGCTGGTTGCTGCAGATGAATGCGAACTCCCGAAGGCAACAAGAGGCACTCTGGCCCAACTTCGATAAGAGTACTGCAATGAGTTGAATGTTGCGGCTCGACCCCCATGACATCCACCAATTCTAAGAGCAATCACACTCTGGTCTGTTGAATTCGCACGCCATAAGCTGGCCCGTTTGTTTGATGGTGAGCTCTCTAGGATACATTTATTCTTATTTAGTGGCGAGGGGCGAGTTACGATTTCGATTTATGACGAAATGGGAATGACAAATAGGATATTGTAAAGGCATTGAAGGAAACTCTAACAAGACCGCCGACAACCTAATATTTAGGAGTACAGTTTCATTTCGCTCTCTGAATTCAATAGCCAACGTAAGGGATATCCCTTCTACAACTAAAATCCAACCCATTTTTAATGCTACATACCTGTGAATATTCATTGTGAAATATATGAATATTTAAAAGAATTTTTTGGAAAATGAAAAGGAATGTTTGTTTCCAAATATAACCGTACTACAAGGGAAAACAAAAAGAATAGAATTTCAAACATTTGAAAATAGATTCTTTTTAGTTGTTCAAATATTTCAGAGAATGAAAATTGAAAAATTCATACGAAACATTTGCGGCGAAGAATAATTTGTGAAAATAAATTTTATTTCATATATTTCCCGAACCCTGGTTGCAGCTATATTTGTGGCAATAAGGTAAAGAAACCAAAGTCTTTTTTTAATATTTCAGTAGTGCGTTTCGAATTAAGAAAAGTTAGTTGAAATGTATGGATGCTGTGTGCCAATCGGTATTTGTTTCCGTCAGAGTAAAATGAGGTGAACAAATTTCCTATGTGTATAAATATTTTCCATTTGCGTGACAAACGAAAAGGTAAATTATGACAGTAGTAAATTTTGACGTATGGAAAAAGCACTTTCAATAGGGGAAAGTGGGCCACCTGTGACACCTTTTTTGCGAAGCCATATTTCTCGCATATTTTTTGAGAAAAACGTAGATTTTAAAAATTGATCGTAACTACTAGATATTAAACCTACTATTTAACTGGTCAAAGAGTTACAAAAAGCAGTGAACATACCTTATTTATCCTCTTTTTCCCTCTTGAAGGGTGGACACCTTGCAGCGGTACGAGGTCTTAAGTCGATAGCCACAGGGCTACGCTGCTCTTGTGATCATAGCGCCACAAACTACGATGGCAACTACGGGTCGATTAGCTCTGGATAATAAGGGGGCAATCCCCAAAGTAAGTACCGGTACAAACACAGTGAAGCCAACACCGGCTGATGCTAAACCCCCAGTAAGTGCCGGTACCGAAACCAAGTCTTTAACGTCTGTGGCAGTGTTCTCACGACCTGGCCCCAGAGATCGCAATAAGGGAACGACCGTGATGGCAACTACGGGTCGAAATTCACCCCAAAAGACATCTCCCAGTCGCTCTGAGTACTTGGACAAACGAGCGGCCGCAAGGATCCTGAAGAAATACGAGGGTATTTCACAAGAGACGCTATCGCCGAATGCCAGGAAGACGGTGGAGATGGTTGAAGGTATCTTACCGAACTTCCAAAGCAATTACGCGCAGAAGAGTGTTAATGGAAATCCCTTCAAACGCCAGAGATCGGACGTGGATTTAAAACCTCACCCGAAGCGGCAGCAGAACGTCCCCGTAGTGGATAAACTCAGCTTTGCTGAAGTGACTAAGGGCAGGATCCTCATAGGCGTCATTGACCGAGGTAACGAAAGCTGGGCCATCCCTAGGGACCAGTGGCGGTACGTCCGGAACGCGATTGGTATTGCCCTTCTCGACATTATGGATGAGTCTCCGGGTGCCACGCCGATGGGTTCTGATGCGGAATGGCACCAGGGCCGAATCAAGGTATTCGCTTGCGCGGATGCAAAAACTGTTGCACTGTACAAGGCAGCAGCTGCAAGACTGGGTGAGATCTACCAAGGGGCAAGAATCGAGGTTGTCGACTGGAAGGAAATCCCGGCTCGGCCAAGGGCGAGAGCATGGATTCCTGCCATCCCTGCTGAACCTGAGAGAATTATCCGGATGCTGAGGATCATGAACTCGTCTCTCCCGACGCAGGACTGGGGTGTCAATCTGGTCGAGGATGCGGTAGGGCCTGATAGGAAAGTGGTCTTCACCTTGAATAAGGAGGCACTCGAGTCCCTTAAACGGTGCAATGGGCGAGTGCACTAGGGCATGGGTAAGATCGTGATCCACATATACCGCGGCGATGCACAGTGCCGGAAGAGGAGTCGGAGATGTCCGACTCGGAAAGTATGGTATCTGCCACGTCAAATGGCGAAGGAGCAGTGAACAGCTAGGAGATGGGAGACAGCCTGCTGGACGGGGAAGACCTCAACGTCACAGTGATATCAGCTAGTCCTGGGGACACCAATGTTGATACTGCCACCGTTAGTATGGTCTCCGCCACGCCAAATCGCGGTCTGAACAAATCGTCGTTGAAAGATAAGCCTCCAGACGAGGTGGAACTCGACGATACGGCGGCGGCAGGGAAGTGTGAGCGCTATCATGTTGGTGGTGATTCAGATAAACCTGCACAAATGTAAAGCAATATCGGCTGCTTTAATCAGTCGTCTCTTAAAGGCGACGTAGATGTGGTCCTCATCCAAGAACCCTGGGTCAACAGCTCAAGGATGTGCGGTTTGGGGACTAAGGGTTATAAGCTTATCCGAGCCAGCGAGAGGGTCAGGGTTAGAGCCTGTATTTTGGTTAAGTCTGAGCTGAACGCCTTTCTCTTGCCCAACTATACCAATGGTGACGTTACAGCTGCCAGTTTAACAGTCGACAGTACCAGCCTGACGATGGCGGCGGTCTATAAGCCCTACGACGCCGAAGAACCTCCGCCACAGAAGGAGGTAAAAGACCTGGTGGCAAAGTTTTCCATGGGTCATCTTATCATCGGAACTGACGCCAATGCTCATCACGTCCAGTGGGGAAGCTCCGATATCAATGCTAGAGGAGAGTCGTTGTTTGACTATTTGTTAACAACTAACCTGGTAGTTTGCAACGTGGGTAACGAACCTACGTTCATTACTAAAACCTGTAGGGAGGTCATAGATCTCACTATTTGTAGCGAAGGCGCTTATGAGTGGGTCAGGAAATGGCGTGTTCTCGATAAACATTCATTCTCCGACCACCGGTACGTTGAATTAGTTCTAGACTTTTCTGTTGAGCAGGCGGTTATGAAACGCAACCTACTTAACAATAACTGGCAGCTACACAATGAAATACTATCTAGGGACCTACCAGCACTGCCCCCACAAGTCCCCTCATCAGTAGGGGAGTTGGAGGATCTGGTAAAGACCTTTACAACGGCGCTCTCGAATGCCCTAGAGCAGCCTAGCCCAGTGCCAAAACCACGCGGTAAACATAGGCCGCATTGGTGGTCCTACAACCTGGACTCGCTCCGCAAATCATGTAGGACACAATTTAATAAGGCTAAAGGGTCAAATACATAAAGCTTTGTTAACCTCGCCTGACATTTGCTACCTCAAAACATTGCGTCCAACTTCAGAGGTATGCTACAATGAACGCCTTGACGCTTCTCTTTTATACATTTGTTTTCATTATTTATTTCTTTGCATTCAGAGTGTTTTGGTTAATTTATTAAATTAATAGAGAAAAATTTAATTAATTATTATTCAATTCAATTCAATTCAATTCAATTCATTTATTAAGTCAATGGCAAAAAACCTTACTGACTAGATTTACAAATTTCTTAAACTTAAACTTAAGACTAATAAAAATTAAGTCAAAGGCTGATTATCTCGGTAGTAAGATTCAATATCTGCCTTGAAATGGGACCTCGACATTGCGAAATCGAGATCAATAGTTCTAAAGATACGATTTAACTCGTTGAGCCCTCTTATAAGTGGGGCAAACTTGAGATAATTCGATCTCAGAATACCAATATAAAAGATATTAGTAGAGCGTAGAGTTCTATTGGGGATATTAAAACATATCTGTCCAAGAAGAGCTGAACAATCAATGGCACCGGTAATTATGTCAAAGATAAACATTAGATTTTGAATAGCTCGCCTAATATCGAGCGACTGAACATTAATTAGCATACACCTGGCAGGATAAGGTGGCAAAGGAAAATTAAAATTGAGAGGTTGAACAGCAAATCGTGTGAATTTACGTTGAACTCTCTCAATTCTAACAGAGTGCGTTTTATACATGGGATTCCAGATAACTGAACCATACTCTAATTTTGATCGCACTAAAGAATTAAACAAAATTTTCCTAGTATAGGGATCTTCAAAATCCTTCGCATAGCGTCGAAGAAAGGCCAAGTTAGAATAAGATTTCGGTATAATATGGTTGACATGGTTGACAAAAGTGAAGGAAGAGTCAAAAATTACTCCTAAATCACGAAATTCTCGAACCGATGCAAGAGCTACATTAGAAACCAAATAAGTAGACGCAAGCACATTCATAGACTTGGAGAACGTTATGTGACAGCACTTACTACCGTTAAGGCACAATTTATTTTGAATGGCCCAGGCGTTAAGAGCATTCAGATCTTCCTGCAAAAGTAGGGCGTCCGATTCAGAAGAGATTCTACTGAACAGTTTTAAATCATCTGCATACAAAAGGTAGTTTGAATGCTTTAGGTGCAAGCCAACATCATTGATGAAAATTATAAATAAGATGGGACCAAGAATACTACCTTGTGGCACCCCTGAGGTTGCAAGAAAGTTGTAAGACTTCACAGACTCAATTTGGACGAAAGAGATTCTATCAGTAAGATACGACTTAAGCCACAACAAAAAAACGGAGTGGAAACCTAAATTTTCCAATTTAGACAACAGTATTTTGTGGGACACTGTGTCAAACGCTTTAGAGAAATCGGTGTAAATTGTATCAACTTGACAACCGTCTTTAAAGGCACAAACGCAGAATTGAGAGAATACAGCAAGATTAGTGACTGTCGATCGCCCTCCTACAAACCCATGCTGACATGGATCGATTAAACCTTTGATCGCAAATGCCAACTTTTCCTTGACCACTTTCTCAAAAAGTTTGGAGCAAGTAGACAATTTAGAAATTGGCCTGTAATTTTTTATCTCATTTCTGTGGCCTGCCTTGAATATTGGAGTGATAGACGCCAATTTCCACCGATCAATGAAAGTTCCGGTGGATAGCGAAACATTGAAGATATGGCATAATGGAATGCTAAGGGAGAAGCTAAATTTTTTGAATAAAAATGTAGACAAACCATCGATATCCTTTTTCATTGAAGATTGTAAGGACGATATTCCATTAATAATATCTGTTTCGGATATAGACATTGCCCCAAAATCCATGGATTTGGGTGTACCAATAAGAGGACTAATAGCCGTGGAATCAGAGTCAACAACAAAATTAGACTTGAAAAAATCAGCAAAAAGATTTACTGAATCAGATAAATTATTTGAGGAAACTCCATTATATTTAACACAGGTGGGAATATTACCAGAACCTTTTTTTGAACGTACATAGTTCCAGAAAAATTTAGGATTTTCTTTCAATTCATTCTCACAGTGCAAAATGTATTTGTTATATAAAAATTTATCAAGTACATTGAACTCTCGCATAAAAAATAGGTATCTTTCCTCAAATAAAATATCATTAGTCGCTTTATATTTTTTAAAAAATTTGTTCCTTTGATTTTTCAACTTTTTTAACCTAGAATTGTACCACGGTAATTTATGTTTTTTAACCGGAAGCAGAGACAGGTTTCTACTAAATACATCAGCCAGTTCAAGCAGAAAGATGTCAAAGCATTCGGCAGTGTTTTTTCCAGAGAAACTAGACTCCCAATCAATTTGCAATATGCTCGAGTTGAGTAACTCAAAATTTGCATATTCTATAGGGACAAAGTCTACAAATTCTAAGGTTAAGGATAGCGGCACATGATGCATAACCGACTTAGAAATGGGAAATTGACACTCAGTCAAATTAGAAACTAAATTATCATCAACAAATATGAGATCTAATATATTGTTTAGCATATTCACAAAGGAGTTAATCTGAATAAGGTTACAACTAAAAAGGGTATCTAGAAAGTTTATTTCATGAGCATAATTAACATTTGTTGGAAATGGCTATTTATATTATTTTCGTATATGTCGAGAATATTATATACATACGTGGGCGCAGTACAACGAGTCGTTACTATCGGGTGGAATATACGACGCACAGATAAACAGATTGCCAGATGGGCCGCAAATAGAAACGCAAAGTTGGTCTAAAAGAGAGTCACTGTTAGAGAGCTGGACGTGAGAAGAGAGGAGTGAACGCCTAACCGCAATTAAGACGCCACCACCTCTTAAACATCCAGTTTTGATGGGATCTCTATCTTTCCGATACGTATGGTATAAATTTTGGTTAAAAAACTCGGCATCAAAAAAATCGTCATTAAGCCAAGTTTCGACAATGACATACAAATCGTAATCACAACGTGATGAGGCTAGGAATATATCTTTAGCTTTAGTTCTCATACCAGAGACATTTTGAAAGTAGATTTTTAGAGTACCATTAGCAGAAAGGTTTGCCTGTTTAGCTACTGATTGTCTTTTGCCCCCTGACCCTTGTGAAAAAAACGAAAAGGTTTAACTTTGACATCCGATGGCCAGATAGATGAGTCAAGCAACTTGTTATAAATTGTAGGCGAGATCCCAAGTTTAAAATTGCATCTTACTAACGATGATGGATCAATGCCCTTCTTAATAAGCTTATGGCAGTGAAAAAAAGATGGAGAAATGTTTGTTATTCTCGACACATGATCGATAATATCATTAGCATTAACCGAAGGCTTAAACGACGACAGATGTAACCATTTCAGACGAACGGCTAAGTCAAGATGTACATTACAGTTACTTCCAACAACAATAGTGGACGGATTACTGGGTTTGTATACAGCTGATTTAATAATTTTAGAAGCATTCACTGAGGCAGAACCACGATTAGCATTAGCAGCGACATTAGCATACACAGTCTGTTGGCTAGTTGTGGGTGAAAAGTTATTATTGTTGTTGTTTATTATTGATAACTCTTCAGCACTCGTATTCTGCGCAGGTAACTCTTCTAAGTTCATATTCTGTTCAGATAACTCAACAGTATTCGTATTCGTATTCTGCCCGGGCTTATTAGCATCGTTTATGTTGGCAACGATACCGGGCGAATGATTAGGTGGTGGAAGTGATAGCAGGTCATTAGTGTCTGCCAAATCAATTAAGATAGACTGTAGGTTAGTTGCGGGCAGATGGTTATCATTGTTGTTGTTGTTAGTATTTGATGACTCTGCGGTATTTTTATTCTGCGCTGAACCAGATTTTATTGATTTCGAAGCATCACTAATTTTCTTGCCAATGTTTGTCTTATTAGATTTTTCACTGTTTATGTTCGTTTTGTTAACTGAGGCAGGTTTTTTTGTTGTTGTAGCAGAACCAGTTTTTATTTTGTTATTTGCTGACTCTCCAATTTCACTAGTCATATGTTTATTATGCTTGTTATTGTTTTCGCTTGTATCATTAGCATTATATTTCTTATCGATTAGCAAACGGAGAGAGCTAATCTCGGCGGATAAGAGATCACACTTATGCATAAGCAAAGTATTATCACTTTTAAGAGCATTTATTATCGTGAGAATTTGACCATTTTCAGAACGAAGAGTAGCAACGTCACTAGCTATACAAAGCAAAGTTTCTTGTTTGTCACTTGTATTCTCACTTGCATTTTCTATTATAGAATTATTTGTTGATGTAGGTTGAGTGATTGGGGGCGGCGTATTTTTAGAAGCAAGACTCTCGGCCCAACAAAAGTTACAATAAAAATGCTTATTGGATGCAAGCAGAAGATCGAGATCCATCACTGACACATTGACACAATCCAAGTGAAAAAGGTCATTACTTTTCACACATCACTGTTCGTTGAGTACGATCAACCTTATGTCCACACACACACGGTATAGTGGAGAATAATTTATAAGTTTATAATTTATTTATTAAACACAAATAAATTATTAGAATAGAATTTAAATTTCAATTTAAATTCCACAAAAGAGTCCACAGTCTTAGAATAGTTATAGCCAGTAATTATTTATAATTTGCAAACTAAGCAAAATGAACAAAAACACGGAGCGAAAAGAAACACGTCTGCACCGTTCGGATTAGGCCGATTATTTCCTCCAACTTTTTATTCTTTAATTAAAGCAAAGTCATCAACATCTGATTGTCAAAGCAAGCAAAGCAAGCTAAATTTGAGAGTTTGCCAAATTTTAACCTTGCTTCAACTTTGAGGTCTCCAATTTTCCATGCTTCGTTTAAATACGTATACTGAACTTTTCTGTCAAAGTCAAAGTTTGAGGTAAAGTCAAAATAAAGCTTTAGGTAACTGGCCCTTAAGAGCCTTGGCACGGAGACTCAATGGCTCGAATAAAAAGTTAAACTTAGGGCCTACAAAAAAGCTCTGAGGCAGGCAAAGAGAGTATCATGGAGAAATTTCTGCACTGGGGTCGAAAATGTCTACGATACAGCGAGCCTTCGACGAGTGCTCTCAAAAACTCAAACAGCCACAAGCTATTAGGGCAAAGCTGACGGATCCTGGACCAGCACGGAGGGGGAAACCCTAGAGCTGCTCTTGAATATGCACTTCTCAGGGAACTTGCATGAGGCACCTTAGCACCTACAACAAACCTGGCTGTATGCATACCCATCACGGAGGAAAAGGTTTGGTGGGCGGTTAAAAGCTTCGAACCGTTCAAGGCTGACGGGATTATTCCCGCGCAACTCATAAAACACGCTGGAGACATCAGCCAAATGGGTGGTATTTCTCTATACAGCCTGCCTGGCTCTTAGCTACATTCCGTGCTCCTGGAGAAGTGCCACGGTAGTGTTTATTCCTAAGGCGGGGAAGGCGTCTCATTTCGAGCCCAAGGACTATAGGGCGATCAGTGTCTCATCCTTTGTGCTCAAAACCTTCGAGAGGATAATAAATGACTACCTCTCCTCTACTATTGATAGCAACCTTATCTGTAGCTATCAGCATGCATACACCAAAGGGAAATCTGCAGAAACTGCGCTTCACAGCCTAGTTTCTGTTACTGAAAAATCGCTGTATGAAAAGGAGTACTGTCTTGTGGCCTTTTTAGATATTGGAGGAGCCTTCAACAACATAAGCCCTGATGCTATAAACACCGCTTTAACAAGTCTGGGCATAAGCAGGTCTCTTATTGGAGTTATTGATCAAATCCTAAGGGGTAAACGAATAGTTTCATCATTGGGCTCGGTTGACTTATCACGCTATGTCACAAGGGGAACGCCTCAGGGTGGTGTTCTCTCCCCGCTTCCCCGGGGCGGGAAGGTAGTGGTATATGCAGACGACTTAGCAAATTCCCACAAACCCTGTGCGACTTGATGCAAGTAGCACTGCGAGAGGTTTCCTCATGGTGCTCGCGCTGCGGACTGGGCATCAACCCGGGAAAAGTAGAACTGGTCCTTTTCACCAACCTCTATAAGATACCACCGTTAATACTACCAAAACTGAATTACATGCGCCTGAACTTGGCTGACAAAGCCAAGTTCTTGGGCACAGTTCTGGATAGGAAACTAACCTGGAAGGAGAATGTTCTTCAGCGCCAAAAGAAACACGTGCAAAAGAGCCATTGGAAAAAATGGGGGCTCAGCCCCAAAATATGCAAATGGATCTACACTGCAATAATTCGACCAATCATGCTTTATGGAGTTGTGGTATGGTGGCCTGCGCTGAGCAAGGCAACAAACCTTTATCTTTTAGGTAAAGTACACAGATCTTGTATGATCTGTATAAGCGGTGCGTTAAGAACAACGCCCAATGGAGCACTCCAGGTCATTTTTGGCATTTTGTCACTCGATCTGGAAGGGCACAGGGTAGCAGCAGCATCGGCTCTGCGTCTAAGGAAAACGTCCGGCTGGGGCGCAAGCACTACTGGCCAGGCCAGTATTTTGGGATCCTATGGCTTTCTTCCGCTGAGCGCAGATGGTTGTGCGACCACAACAGTCGGACATAGCGGTTTTAAAATAAACATTCCCAGCAGGGAAGAATGGGAGAGCACGGATCGGAGTCCCGCCACTCATGGCGGCACTTCCATTTATACTGATGGCTCGAAGTTAGACGGCAGAGTTGGAGGAGGGGTTTATTCAAAGGATCTGAACCTTGAGCTCTCCTTCAAACTACCTGATCACTGCAGTGCCTTCCCGGCTGAAGTTTCAGCAATCATGGACGCCGCGGCTTGGATAGGCCAACACATTATCAGACAGGATATTTTTATTTTCAGCGACAGCCAAGCGGCCATCAAATCCCTTGGCTCTTACTCGCTCAACTCTGAACTGACGCTCAGCTGTCGTCGATCTCTACAAGAGATGGTCCAACAACACCGCGTGAACCTTACATGGGTCCAGGGGCATAGGGACATTGAGGGAAATTGTAGGGCAGACGAACTTGCGAGGCAGGGACGACCAAGCAGGTTCTTCGGGATAAAGAGCGCTTAGGAAGAGAGAAGGACTCCTTCTACGATAAACTTGAACAGACTTATGATCGCTGCCCCCAGCATGATATCAAAATCGTGCTCGGCGACTTTAATGCCAAGGTGGGCAAGGAAGGAGTCTTTGGTCCTACAGTTGGAAAATTCAGTCTCCACGATATAACATCCCCCAACGGCACTAGGTTGATTGACTTCGCCGCTGCTCGCAATATGGTCATCAGTAGTACCAGGTTCCAGCATAAGCGAATACACCAAGCCACATGGCTGTCCCCTGATCAAAGAACTAGAAACCAGATTGATCATGTCTTGATTGACGGCAGACATAGCTCCACCGTTCTGGACGTGCGTACACTGCGTGGTCCCAATATTGACTCTGACCATTATCTTGTCGCAGCCAAGATACGCACACGCCTCTGTGCAACGAAGAAAGTGCGCACAGTAACGGAAGGAAAGTTTGACGTCGAGAAGGTGCGCATGACACAGACAGCTGATAATTTCACAACTCGACTCTCACACCTGCTAGCAGAGGGCAATCCCCGACCTAACGATGTAACCGAGCAATGGAAGCATATCTCTCACTCATTGCGTACCGCCGCTGAGGCCACTATAGGGTTCCAGCGAGCCCGCAAGAACAACTGGTACGATGAGGAATGCAAAACTGCCTCGAAAAAAAGGACGCTGCCTACAAGGAGACGTTGCGAACGGGCGCAACCCGCAGTGTATGGCAACAATATCGTGAGGCAAAGAAGGAAGAGAGACTACTTTTCAGAAAAAAGAAAAGTGAGGCCGAAAGGCGTGAGTGTGAGGAGCTTGAGATGCTGGCTGACAGGAATGATGCCCGAAAATTCTAAGAAAAGATCCGGCGGATGACGGAAGGTTTTAAGACCGGGGCAAGCTCCTGTAAGGACAATAATGGCGACCTGGTAACCGACGTACAAAGTGTACTTAAATTATGGAGGGAGGACTTCTCCTCACTGCTAAATTGCGAGGGAGACGTCGAACCCGATACCCCAATCCCTGACGATGGAAAAGTCGTCCCACCACCTGACCATGATGAAGTGAGGATAGCTATATCCCGGCTCAAAAACAACAAAGCGCCTGGAAAAGACGGACTACCCGCCGAGCTGTTCAAACACGGAGGCGAAGAGCTGGTAAAAAGCATGCATCAGCTCTTATGCAGAATATGGTCAGACGAATGCATGCCTCCGGATTGGAATTTAAGTGTGCTTTGCCCAATCCACAAGAAAGGCGATCCCGCTAACCGCTCCAACTACCGCGGAATTAGTCTTCTTAATATTGCATATAAGGTTCTTTCTAGCGTGTTGTGTGAAAGGCTGAAGCCCATCGTAGACAAACTGATTGGACCTTATCAGTGTTGCTTTAGACCTGGTAAGTCTACCATCGACCAGATATTCACGATGCGCCAAATCCTGGAGAAGACCCATGATAAAAGAATCGACACACACCATCTCTTTGTCGATTTCAAAGCCGCTTTTGACAGCGCAAAAAGGAGTTGCCTGTATGCCGCCATGTCTGAATTTGACTTCCCTGCAAAGCTTATACGGCTTTGCCAAATGACGTTGAGCAATACCAACAGCTCCGTCAGAATCGGGAAAGACCTCTCTGAGCCATTTGAAACCAAACGAGGCTTCAGACAGGGCGATTCCCTTTCGTGCGATTTCTTCAATCTGATGCTGGAGAAGATAATTCGAGCAGCAGGGCTAAACCGCAATGGTACAATCTTTTACAAGAGCGTGCAATTGCTGGCGTATGCCGATGATATTGATATCATTGGCCTTAACAACCGCGCCGTAAGCGCTGCCTTCTCTGGACTGGATAAGGAAGCGAAAAAAGTGGGTCTTGCCGTGAACGAGGACAAGACGAAGTATTTGCTGTCATCAAAGAAAGAATCGGCGCACCTGCGCCTTGGCAGCCATGTCACTGTTGATAGTTACAAATTTGAAACTGTGAGGGACTTCTTCTATTTGGGAACCAGTATCAACACCGAAAATAATATCAGTCTAGAAATCCAGCGGAGAATCACTCTTGCCAACAAGTGCTACTTTGGACTGAGTAGGCAATTGAGAAGTAAAGTCCTCTCTCGAAGAACAAAGATCACGCTCTATAAGTCTCTCATCATACCTGTCCTGATGTATGGCTCAGATTCATGGACAATGTCAAGAGAAGATGAGATGGCCCTTGGAGTATTTGAGAGAAAAGTTCTCCGGAAGATTTATGGTCCTTCCCGTGATGCCAACGGTGAAGGAAATTTAACGATGAGCTGTACGAGCTCTACGCAGATCTGACCATAGTCCAGCGAATTAAAGCCCAAAGACTCCGCTGGCTGGGCCATGTTATGCGAATGGACAAAGAAGCTCCAGCACAGAAGGTTTTCCTATCGTCGCCTGAATTCGGCAGCAGGGGAAGGGGGAGGCCTCGACTGAGATGGAAACAACAGGTGGAGGATGACTTGAACTCCCTTGGGGTTTCCAATTGGCGTCATTTATCGCTAAAAAGGAATGACTGGCGTGCTTTGATATGCAACGGCCAAAATCGCTTAGGCGGTTAAGCGCCAATAAATGATGATGATGAGGTATGCCGTTTGCCACATGCAAGCTAATACTGAAGGAGTACACACTCCGCCAAGCCAACGATGGCTGCAATCTCCAGGATGCCGGATATCCAAAGAAACCTGGCCGAAATGGGATCATAAAAGATCAAGACAAATTTATGCCCTAAGGAGAAGAGAAATCTCCATACTAATAGGCGTATTAACTGGGCACTGCCTCATTGGTAGGCACGCAGAAAGACTAGGTGTGCCCTACCGACGATGCTGTAGGAGTTGTAAGGATGATGAGGGGGAGGAAACGGTGGAGCACCTCATCTGAAACTGCCCGGCTTTAAGTGGCGCGAGAATGCGCTTTTTGGGAGTTCCCTTCCTGGTTAGCCCACGCCAGGTCAAGGAGCTGGACATAAAGGACCTGATGGCCTTCATCAAGTCATCTAAATGGTTCGAGGAGGAGTAGCGGTGTCGGTTTAGGAACGTCAGTCCCGGGATTCTGCTATGTGGAGAATCCCGATAATACCGGGATTTTCCATATGGCAGGGTCCCGGAACTGACTTTCCTAGTGTTGGTGGTATCACAACGGGCCTAGGTGTGCCTCTGCGGCAGCCACTTGAACCTAACCTAAGTCATCCTCTTTTTTAAAAAAAAACCGACTTTTAAAGGGGCACATTTGACCATCGTGTTTTTTACTTTATCATTAACTTAAAAAACAAGACTTTATTTCAAAAAACCAAATAAATATATTTATTTCAACAAACATAAACGCAGGCTTCTTTTTTTTCAACGAAGCAATTTTTTTCGAGCAAGAATCTATTTAAAAACAGGAAACCGAAATGGAATACATTTTCTAGGAAGTTACCTACTACCTACTTATGTGTCTTGTCTTCGATGAACTAAAATACTTACCTTAGGAGGTTCTAAAACCGTAGTTACTCCAGTTTCATCTAAATTATATATATCCTTTGGCTGGAAGGAGTGTTTTTCATAAACTGCCCTGAGGTTTGAGTAAAATTCTTCTACAGCTGATTTTGTAAAGCCCGAAAGTCTGGCCAGCCTTACTTTCTCTGGCTTTCGCAATGAAATAGTTGGGTTTCTTTTGACAAAAGCATAAAGCCAGTCCTTACTTGCTTCCTTAGCAAGATCCCATCCAACTGGAACGGTGATCATAACCAAACTTTCTGAATGTCTGGTATGACAAGCCATATGCGTAAAAAGCACATTTCTTTATATAGTCAGCCAGCTCCTCTTCGACTTTCTTTGTGAAGAGTTAACGCGATGAATATTTAGTGGTGTACAATAATTCATCTTCCGAATGACTACTATTATCGGAGTCCACCGTAAGTTTAAGTGGACCTTGACGCTTCATCCGCATTATTAATGTCATTCTTTTGATGCCGTATTTTTTGCTGAAGAAGTTTGAGTCTCATCTCCATTTTTTACATCATTCATGGCTTTTTTAATATTTTCTTCATTTATATCTCTTCCAGATGACTTTTTCTTATAGTTTCTAACCATTTCTGTGCAAAATTCATACATAAATAAGCCAAATTACTTGCAGTTACCAAACATATTAGTATAATAATAACATGGGGCACATTTGACATTCGTTAAAAATTGCCCCACTCTCAAATGTCAAATGTGCCCCAAATGACTTTATCCATATTAATTATTTTAATTTTTTTATTTTCACAAACTAATTGTTACTTACCGATTTTTTCTCAAAATTTGAGTATCGAAGCACCAAATAAAATTTTTAGCTTATAAAAAACAATTACTTTTCTTTGAAAAAATGCTTACGAAACGCAACACAAAAATAACAGCACCCAATCAAAAATCACAAAAACACGTGTTGCTCCGCTGAGCATTTAACGAGAACTGAGAAACTACATATAAGCACGTGTTATTATATTAGGCTGCGTACAGTTCTGTATTTGCGAAGTTTTTGAATCATTTTGACATGAAAAATGGCAAAGTCAAAGGTGCCCCATATTCAAAGGTGCTCCACTTTCCCCTATACGTGGTATTCAGCATTTATATTGCTTTATTTTGGCATTTTCTTTTATTTTAGTGTTGAATAACGCACACACGTAATATGAGGAAAATAGGAAATGCATCTCTGTGCTCACATTTATGGTTGTCAAATTTTGACCTAGCCCCACGGGCTAGGGTAAATTCTGGCGTTCATATTCACCACGATAACTGTCAGAATTTACCATCGCCCTGTCAACATTTGCTTTTTTAAACTAATTGGCACACGGCCTAAATAATGTATTTTTGAAATAAATTTTTTTTTTGGAAACGAACACTAAGTCCAATCGAAAATATTAAAGAAAACAATTTTGAAATCGGTACTCAAAAACGGCAGTAATATTTAAAATATTCTTTATTTAAGGTTTAAACAAAAAAAAATTGTGATGTACGCCGTACCAGAATCAGATAGAAAACATTCAAAAAAAAGAATTTTCAAAATCGGTCAGTCCAATTTGGACTGAAAAGGAGCCATACCAATTTATTTTTATATATATAGATGGCTTACAAAGAGTAATACTTCTTTCTATGCCATTTTTCAATAGGTATTAGGCCATTTTTCAGTATTGTACGAAAAAATAGTCCGATTTTAAAAATTGTGAAAAACTCCGGTAATAGCCAGGAATATGCCTCAAACATATTCCAGCGCATTTCCTTTGATGAATAAATATGTATTTTATACGATGTAACTAAAATTTTTACCGGTCAAGGTGGAAAGTACAAAATTTTCTTACAAATGACACTGGTCAACAGTGATTTTGGTGCCGCTAAAAAAAAAACTGATTTTAAGTATATCCGGTACCCTGATAAAAACTGTTTACTTACTTTTTTAATGCTATGTATAGTTTTCAAGATAGGGACCAATAACCCCTTTTTACTTGGTTAAGGCACATACATTAGGCTGGGTCGATTTGTATGAACGAAAGTTAACCGATATCGCGCCATCGATTTTTCGATAGGTTTTGGGCTCAGGAAAAAAAAGTTCCACTACGCATACCCCCAAAAACTATTTTCTAGCCTGCGAAATATCATTTTATTGAATTTTTATCGACTTTGATTTTTAAGGTTTTTTTCATGACCTACTAAACAAACTTTCATTTGATTTTAAAGTTTTCATGTAAACCCTGTCCGACTCAAAAATATCCGCTAAAAACCTTGGTGATAACAGTTTTTTGAAAAAAAAAAAATATTTTTTGGGTTTTGGGGAGAGTTTAGGTAAAAAAATCGACCATTTCCCTTTTTTATTTTTTAAGGGTTTTTTCAGCATACATGCAAACATTTTTTCGATGAAAACGAATTTTTTTCACTCAAAATTATGCGCTAAACGATGGCGATAACAGTTTTTTGAAACAAAAAAAAAAAATTTGTTTGCGGGTTTTGGGACTTTTCTTGGTCGAAAAATGTACTTTTTGGTTTTTTTATACATTTCTGCTTCATTTTCAAGGCTCCAAATCATTTTTTATGTATTTTTTTCCGTGTCAATTGGCGTAGTCACAAGTGAATTCGTGCGCTAAAGACGGTGGTTAATACAGTTTTTTTTTTTTTTAATTTATTTGATGGGATCTAAGGAGAACTTTGATCGAAAAAACCAATTTTTTCAGATTTTTCATTGGCTCAATTTTATAGACAAAGAGCTGGCAACATAAAAAATTGGGTCACTCGAGGCAAGGTCAATTTCCACATTCACGGGCTCGTTTGCTACCGACTTGACGTCAGCCCGGCCGGCAGAGCTCCTACTGGAAGACAAAAGCGCGTTAGGAGGGAGTACGCTCCACCCTCTTAAACAAACTACAAGTGAACCGATTTTTTCTGAGTATGAGGGTTGTTAGAGGTTCTTGCGTAGAATCGTTACCCATCCTTAGAATTTTTATATTAAGCTTAGTTCTCCCACAATCCGCGCCTAAAGCTCAAAATACCTATTTGTTTGGACCTCTGCAACTCTGTAATTAGAAGCAATATTTGGATTAATGTACACGATTCTGAAAGCCTGAACGTTTCTATTTATCATACAATAGCACTTTTTCTCGCCGATTCATAGCAGACAAGCACGAGCAGATTTTATTGTACAATTTTTGACGGCGGCCGCCGTGGTGTAGCGGTTAAGTGTTCGGCCTTCTACACCAAGTCGTGTCAGTTCGATTCCCGGCAAAAGTAACATCAAAAATTATTTAGAAAAAGAATTTTTCTAAACGGGGTCGCCCCTCGGCAGTAGTTTGGCAAACTCTCCGGGTGTATTTCTGCCATGAGAAGCTTCTCAGCAAAAAATTCATTTGCTTTGCAAGTGCCGTTCGGAGTCGGCAAAAAACTGTAGGTCCCGCCAACTTGTAGGAAAAACTCAAAAGCAACACACCACAAGTTGGAAAGAGAAGCTCGGCTAAAAATCTCGTTAGAGGTTATGATGACCTGTTGGTATATGGCCGCCATTAGTTTTGGCGAACTCCACTTTTTGCTAATTTTTCGAGGTCCATAAGTCTACCAATAAATGAGATATAAGTCTTTGGAAGACTGAATATGAACAGAGCCAAAAAGTTCAGCTATAATCAAAGAGATCGACGTCTAAAAAAGCTTTTTACCCGGGGAGAGCGAGTGGGGACAATTGAAGAAATTTGTGCTAGGAAATCTTCTAGATTTTAGCTTGAATTTCTTCTCAAATTTATTGAAAAGGAAATCGGCTAAAAACAAGGAGTTAGCTTCTTATTTATGAATTTTATATGTACTTTTGTCAAAAGTTAGAAGAAATCTGCTTGTTTTTATGAGAAAACCTGTTTAAAGTAAATTAATGAGAACATCCTCTTATTTTCACTAGATTCATATTGAATTTATTCAAAAGGAAAACTATATATCTTTAGAAGATCCCTTATTAATTCAAATTCAGGTATGCCTTCTTCGAATGTGTAATTCGACGCTACCAAGCACAAGCACACGATAGCATCATGGTAGAGATCTCCGTTCAGCAGTTAATAATTCTTAGTTCGATTCGCGGTGAAGGCAATAAGGCAAGTGGACATGTGGTGAGGCAAAAAGAACAAAGGTGTAAATAGACGTTGGTAAGTTAAGTATACGATGGCATGGTAGTGTAGATTAGACTAGACTGACTAGACATCTGGGTTGAGCGTTCATTTTTTTTTTTTTATTTGAAATATTAAAAAGAAAATCTTCTTAATATTATGTGATTATCTACTCAGTTTTATTAAAAAGAGACACCCAGTCATAATAAGACGGGCATCTTATTGGAAAAATATCATAGAGAAATCCTTCTGATTTAGAGGGCATTTTATGTGACTTTTTGCTCTGTGTGATAGCCCAAAAAATTGTCTTTACTGTCCAAGGTGAAGTTGTCAGTTGCTAAGGAAAATTGGGGTAAGATCAAGTAGATGATCCCATTTGAAATTTTTTTACCTTTCTACTTGTAAATTTTATACGAAAAAAAAAAAAAAAATTGTATTTGGGATCATCTACGTAAACTTGCCTAACTTCTTATTAGTAACTGACATATACGTTTTTGAGCTTGAACAGAAAAGACAAATGTTTTTTCTATCATATTCAGCCTTCCAAAGACTTGGATCTCATTTACTTGTAGACTTATGGACCTCGAAAAATTAGCAAAAACTCGAATTCGTCAAAAGTTGTGCAATAAAATCTGCTCATGCTATATCGGCGATAGTAAAGCGCTATTGTATGATAAAGAGAAACGTTCAGGCTTTCAGAATCTTGTACTTTGATCCAAATATTGCATCTAATTACAGAGTTACAGAGGTCCAAACAAATAGGTATTTTTAGCTTTAAGCGCGGATTGTGGGAGAACTAAGATTAATATAAAAATTCTAAGGTTGGGTAACGATTCTACTCAAGAACCTCTAAGAACCCTCATACTCAGAAAATCGGTATGGTTCACTTGTAGTTTTTTTAAGAGGGTGGAGCGAACTCCCTCCTAACTCGCTTGTGTCCTCCAGTAAGAGCTCTGCCGGCTGGCTGACGTCAAGTCGGTAGCAAACGAGCCCGTAAATGCGGAAATTGAGCTTGCCTCGAGTGACCCAATTTTTTATGTTGCCAGCTCTCTGTCTATAAAACTGAGCCAATGAAAAATCTGAAAAAATTGGTTTTTTCGATCAAAATTCTTCTAAAAGCCCATTAAATAAATTTTTTTCCAAAAAACTTGATTAACCACCGTCTTTAGCGCATGAATTCACTTGGGACTGCGCCAATTGACACCGAAAACAATACATAAAAAATGATTTTGGAGCCATGGAAATGAAGCAGAAATGCATAAAAAACGAAAAAGTAGATTTTTCGACCAAAACAAGTCCCAAAACCCGAAAACAATTTTTTTCAAAAAAAAAAAAAAAAAACTATTATCGCCATCGTTTTTAGCGCATAATTTTGAGTGGGACAGGATATGTGAGACAAATTCGTTTTCATCCAAACAATTTTGTATGCTGAAAAAACCCTTAAAAAAGGAAAAGCGAAGGGTCGATTTTTTGACCTAAACACTCCCCAAAACCCAAAAAATATTGTTTTTTTTTTCAAAAAACTGTTATTACCAACGTTTTTAGCGGATATTTTTGAGTCGGACAGGGTTTACATGAAAATTTTAAAATCAAATGAAAGTTTGTTTAGTAGGTCATGAAAAAACCTTAAAAATCAAAGTCAAAGAAAATTCAAAAAAATGAAATTTCGCAGGCTCGAAAATTATTTTTTGGGGTATTCGTAGTGGAACTTTTTATCCTGAGCCCAAAACCTAGCGAAAAATCGATGGCGCGATATCCGTTAATAAATCGACCCGCCCTAATGTACATAAATATAATACTTCTATATTGCGCCTATCCTATCTTCACAATGTGCAAAAAGTCTGGCCAACATTACGTCGCCTCAGAAAACGAACGTCGTATGTTACAAAACACAGTTTCGAGAAAATCGACTTTAAAGTTTAGAGCGGAGCTATACAAAAACTGAAATTTTAACGAGTATTGGGCTTTGCCAACATAACTAATAATAAACTTTAAAAAATATGGGTTTTACAAAATGACTTTTCTATTTCTTATAAAAAAGTTTTAATTTGACGTCCGTATTTTATGTCAAACATATTTGACTTAGAAAATATGAGCACGACGAATGTGTTTCAAAAGAAGACATACTTTATGTCCACAGTATTTTTATTTAAATTCAAAACTTAACATACTTTAAAAAAACTTATATGTACGTATGTATTAGGGATTCCAATCCTGGGATCCCGTTGTTTTTCAAGTCCCGAAAATCCCGGGATTACTAGACCTAAATCCTGGGTTCACCGAAAACAAATAAAAATGAGTATGATACTATTAAAGAAATTACTCATGTTCTTCACCCAGTAAAAATAACTATTGAAGCTTTGTGTGAACGCAATATGGACTTATTCAAGTGCGATGTTGCCATGAATTTTATGTTAGAAGAAAGTCAAATTCTGCTTTAAGCAAGAACTTGCATTAGAAACTCGTTAAAAGAATAAAGCAACGGAGAACAATTCTCTCCGATGTTTATGCCTTTTTAAATAATCCGAGTAATATATATGATTTAAAGTATGCATTTTCTAAAGAAATTAGCTTATCAGTCATTGCGGGGGAGCTCGAGAGCATCCTTCATAATACAGAAAACATGCTTCATAGCGAAAACCATACTAATATCACCGACGAAGTGGTTGAAGTTGACAAGCCCGTTAGTCTTAAAGAAAAGTTGCATCAAGATTTGACTAGTAGAAATTGATATTTTTTGTAATGGGGGCAATTACCTTCAGAAAGCATTTGACTTTTTGTCAACAGTTCAACCCACAAGTGTTGAGGCAGAACGATGTTTTTCGAATGCAGGCTACATATGCAACAATTTCAGGTCCAGGTTAAGAGATGACACTATTAATGCAATAATTTCTTTAAGATCACACTTCAAACTTCAGGAAAAGTAATTTTTCTCTTCCTTTTATTTTTATCTACAATGAAATTTTTATTATTATTATGCATACCTGAATTGTCGGAGACCAAATGGAAAAAATTTAATTAAAAAAAACATAACTATGTACGTATTTTTCGCCACTATCGCTTAAGAATTTTTATTTTATTTTATTTTATTTTATTTTTATTTTTATTTTATTCTATTTTATTTTATTTTATTTTTATTTTTATTTTATTTTATTTTATTCTATTTTATTTTATTTTATTTTATTTTGATTTATTTTATTTTATTTTTATATGGGGTGCCAGTTTTAGCAAAAAAAAATTCGGGACAATCCCGGGATTGAACTTTCAAATCCCGAAAGCCGAGAAATCCCGGAAATTGGATTCCCTAGTATGTATATATCTATAAAAATCATAAATACTAAATAAATAAAAAATCGTTTGTTACAAAAAATTAGCGGCAGGCGACGACAGCTCCATCTTGCTTGCTCAACGATACACAGCTGACTGAAAGAATTGCGCGCCATTCTGAGGTTAAGCTACGCGTAAATGCGACAAATGCTTACAATTTGTCTGTATACAAATGTTGTATGTAGGCAGTCATTGTGTATAACATAAAGTGTGAAATGTAGCTTTGACAGAAATGTCAAAACAAACTTCAACGTCAATCAAAACACACATCCATGTCAGAAATCTGGGTTGCTATTGTGGTTTCTGCAAACCAGGGTTTTGTGCAGGACCGTAAAACAATGAGACAGGGTTCTTGTTTGCAAAACAGTGTTGCTGTGTTGCACAACTTTTTCAATCCAATTTTTAGGTAAATTTTTAAGCGAATCTTTCAGCTTACACTTTTATTATATTTTGCAAAAAATACAAAACTTAAAACGATTAAATTTTATTTATTTTACAGGAAAAATTTTAATGTTCGAAATAAGAAACCAGAAAATGAGAACACAATTTTCTTAGATAGATTGTTTTTAATTTATAAACCAAGTACCTACCAACATTAAAGCCCTGGAATTTCGCCAGCATAATGCAACTAGCCTGTCGTGAAATGTTGTTAGTAGTTTCGACTTTATCAAGATTCGGTTGCTTATTTGGTAATTGTCTACTTTAGCTGTCAACTGCTAATAAATTAGCTAAAATTATGGGAGGGGGCTCAAAAGCCGGAATTTGGCCTCAGAATCACGAATCCGGAAGCGCTTTTTTAATATTTTGCTTCTCTGAGGAGATATTTGCAACCCAAGTTTCAAGTTTTCATGTGGTTGTTGTATATACATTAGACTGCGTCTAAAAACGTCCAAAAAAGGGCGTACCGTGGCTCGGGTCAGGCAACACCCCGGACTTGGGATGGCGTAGCCAAGGTTATTATTATTATATTATGTTCTGCACATAAATACCATGGATTCCGCCCCAATTTTGGTATCTAACCCGAGTCAATTTTCGGTTTTTTTACCATAACTTTTCACTGAAACCAAAAATTAAAAAATCGCTTCCGGATTCGTGATCCTGAGGCCAAACCCCGTCTTTCGAGACCCTTTTAATAGCATATATATTAGTAGCTGACAGCTAAAGTAGACAATTACCGCATACTTCGATAAAGTCGATAGAAATTATCAAAATTTTACCTAATGAAAACCAGACTTAAGAAGTTTTCAGCCATTATTTTTCACCTTATTTTATAAATTTAGAGAACTTTTACCCCTTTATTTACTACTAATTTTTTTACGCAATCAAATGCAACTCGGCGCTAAATGATACTATTTTCCAAAAAAGCAACTCTGATCATCAGGTGTTAAACTCACTTTGAAAATTTGACGTCTATGTAGAAGATTCCACACTTGTACTGATACACAATGTAGGCAGTTTAGCAGCACTTACGACAAACGTTTTCTAAAGCTGGAATTATTGGTGATGTTTGTCGTAACGCTGTAGTCGTATCCAATCAGCTGATTCGACCAACCTTATGGGATTTAATGTCGCTAAGGTCGTAACCGGATCGCAGCCAACCCATTGGTTTTTGGTTTTCCGCGGTAACGTAAACAGCTGATTACCTTTTTTGTTCATTTAATTTATTTGTTTTGCATTAATTTTTCGAATTTTTTGGTTTTTGCTATTTGGTGAGTTATCATTTTACATTTTTTAAGAAAATATTAATTAAGATTGTGTTCATAGCTGAGTGTTTGCAGTCAATCAGCTGTTTACGGTTACCGCACCAATAATCGATAAAAATGTATCGCATAGGGTTGCGTTAGGGATACGCCTACAGCGTTACGACAAACATCACCAATAATTCCAGCTTAATGATAACAAAAAATGAATTTCTATGGAAAATTGTCGTATGTGATACATTTCTGCTACATACGACAAAAAGCATACCCGAATTGTTATATTTTGTAACATACGACAAAACGCACATTAAAGAAGATAGAAAAAAACGGTTTGCAGAAATGAAAAGATCAGCCCCGAATTAGTTATTCTGCATCAAAACCTGAAAATGGTCAATTTGCACATTCGCCGTTCGTTTTCTGGGGCGACGATTATTACACGAAACTGTCCAAATGCAAGTTCTGCGCATGCGCCAGCTTTGATAGTGCTAAGGCTCAAATATATAAAGCTTTGTTAACCTCGCCTGACATTTGCAACCTCAAAACTTTGCGCTGAACTTCAGAGGTATGCTACAATGAACGCTTTTACACTTTGTTGACACAAGTGGCTTTTGTTGACATTAATAAGCCTTCTGCATCTAATTAAATTTTAACATTCTGGATTCTTACTGCAAGCTCAAGCTTCAATCTTTAAATAAACAAATATCTTTTAGATATCGAAAAATTGATATCTTCATTTCAAGGTTAAGCCTATTTCATCAGATGGTGAAATTAATTTTAAGTAAACTATTGTAAAAGTATAAATAAGAGCAAAATAGAAAATAAAGTTTAGTTTTTCAGTTCAGCTCAGTTTGAAAATATGAGTTTTTACTGACTCCTCCGCCGGTTAACGGAGACAAATAAATAACCTTTTTTTTAAATCCTTTTTCCAAAGGATTTCGTTTAATTGGAGGAGAATAATCCTTTACAATTACATACAAATAATACACCAGCATTGGAGGAAGATCTTGATGAGTTGGATGAAATTTTAGTAGAATTACTAAAAGAAGAAAATAAGGAAACATTAATTTGAATAGTGAGATATTTGAAAAATAAAAAAATAGAAAATGGCTAACAGTGACGGATTAACCGTGGATCTGATCACTAGATTGATTGCAGACAGTAACATTGAGTTAAGACAAGAAAGTGACCGACTAAGGTCCCAATTAGAAATTAATACGAATAACGCTACAGATTATGTGGCAGAAACAATAGATGAAAATATTCAGTGTCAAGAAGCTCTCGACGTAATCAAACCGTTACCAGAGTTTTATGGAAAATTTAATGCATATGTAAGTTGGCGCGAAGCGGCTCATAACGCGATGAGCTTATATGTTAGGAAAAGCAGGAAATATTTTGCTGCTTTAACAATATTAAGAAATAAAGTGACTAATGAAGCCAATGTTGTTCTAACTAATCATGGCACAGTTTTAAATTTTGTTGCGATAATCGCACGTTTAGATTTCGCATACTCAGATAAACGTCCCATTCATATAATTGAACAGGAGTTGAACGTCTTACGACAAGGCTCAATGACTGTAATTGAGTATTATAAATTGGTCAACAAGAAATTGACCCTTTCAATAAACAAAACAATTATGACTCATGGTAATACAGGAGATATTACCAAGGAGCTTAACAAAAAGAATAGGGATCATGCCCTTAGGATATTTATTACGGGTAAATTTGCCCTCAGGACCTACATGGTGCTTTAGCAAAGGCTCCGGAATTGGAATCCAACAATCAAAGGATTCGATTTGCTCAAAATTTTTCAAATGAAGCAGTAAGGACTAAACAAAATTTGCCAACTAATAATTTGCGATTTCCTCGTAGAGGAATTCAGCAGAATACTTTCCCAAATAATCAACAAAATAATAATACAAAGCCTGAACCAATGGACGTAGATCCATCTATGTCAAGAATGTTTGATAGAAAATATAATGCCAGAGCGCAACGCAGTACAAATTTGTTTTAATCCAAATTCACAGCCTCCAGTAAATAACACAAACACTCATGTGAACAGCTCTCAAGCACAAAATTCAAAAAAGGCTAAGAGATAGCAATAACAGCTTTAGGCCACAAGAAAAAAGCCAAAGAACAAATAACACAGTGCGACAAAAAAGAAAAAATGGAATACACTTTTGAAGCGACTTAGTATAGATTGTTCATCTGGTCGAGTTATACACGAAACACCCTTCAAAAGATTTGTGTTGAGGACATGAGTGAAAACCTCATTGATTTCGACGATTAAAATAAGTCCACAAAAATATATAAATACTTACCTTTTGAAATTAAATAGAAATTGAACTTATTACAACTTACCTTTTAAATACCTAAATGAAATACATACTTACCTGTAAAAGAGTTATATTTGCTGAAAACCTTAAATTTATACTTATTTTCTAAATGTTAAAATTTCTAAAATACTTACCTACCTTATTATTTCCGCACCCTGTAAAATATATTCTAACTTACCGTTTTCATGAAAATCCACAAGTATATAATATAATTTACTCTCTTTAAGAAAAGAAGCAAGCGGTCTAATGGAATGTAATGGACCGCTTTAGAGTGAGTCGTTCGCTAATCTCCAAATTGATCGCTATCGAAGTTTACTCACCCCGTTTCCTTTTAAGTTTATAAAGTGAATTTTAATAAAGTTACCTATAGGGTATATATTTATATCTAAAATGAAATAAGACGCGAGTGTTTTAGTTAACCGGAAATAGTCCTCTTTACTTGCCCGCATAGTCGGTCAAAATTATACATGGTCCTTTTGGAGCCATTAGAGTGATCAGTGACCTATAGATAAAAACAATTTACTTTAAAAATTAAAACATACAAAAACAAATTACAATAATACGAAATATATAAAATAAATTTACTTACCGGTACAAAACAGTTGTCAACCAAACTCGGCAAACGTGGCGCGCTGTAAAAAGAAAAAAAATATAATAATAAAAAGGTTCGAAAAGTGCATATATTCCACATATGAGCCGTTTAAAGCACAAGGGGCTCATATATATAAGGGAAAATTAAAATTCGTGTGAATACAACAACAAAAGCTACATTAAGTGCTATAAAGAAAAGTTTGAGCTTCAAAAAAAAAAAAAAACAGCATACAAAACACGACATTAACCCAGAGAATGACAGAACTGAACTCAACTCTTTATTCAATATTTCTTCTTTTATACAATTTTCTTATTCTAAGTTACATACTTATAAACTTACTTTACCGGTGAAAAGATATCGTTAGCAATGTTGTTGTTGTACATTTGTTTAACTAAATTGATTACAGCGGAAATAAATTTTAATACGAATTGTTTCATAATTTTGAGTAGGTAAGCAAATGTAACTTAGCTTTGCAACCAACGGCTTCACATACGTCTGCACGACTTCCGTTCATTTTTAGTGCAACGAAATGTAAGGCGGTTGTTGTTGTATGATGATGTGTAAGCAAATTGACGATTGACGATAACTGTGCTAACTGAAGCGGTTGTTGTTGTATTGTTATTATACTGAGTATTGGATTTTGGGTCGCAGTAACTGATGTGTAAGCAACTTGTTAAATAATTGGCGATTAGTGCTAACTGTGCTAACTCCCCCCTTCTTAAGTAGCAGCGTCCCGCTGATGAAATATTATTGTTTTAGCTGGAAGTCTACTATTGGCGGAATGAAAAAAGATTTTTTGTTTCTAGGTCGTAATGCGACATACAAAGCTATTGACATTATTATTACAAGTAAAATAGCTGCAAAGCTTGAGCTAATAGATATTAAACTCTTTGAGGACATGTGTTCTAATTTCTTTACGTTGGTTAGATGGAGTTGATGCAAATAGTTGAGGTCGAGTTTGATTTCGTTTTCAGTTAGGTTGTTTTGAAGTATTGGAGGTAATATTTGGTACGAACTAGTTTGCCAATTTGTATAACTAACATTGTTTAATGTTATGGTTTTGTTAAGGAAGTTTATGATAAATGTGCCATTCAAATTTAGGGATTTGTTATCGTAACTGAGGTTTCCAATAAAATTTGAAATAAAAAGTGTTCCTTCCGTGATTAACTCGACTATGGGCTTATAAACATATTGGTAATCGCATACTGCTTTATCTCCCCCGAGGATTTGAGTTATACAATGAGTTTTCTCTAATTTCTTGAGTTGATCTCTTTTACAGATTGTAGTTTCGTCTATTTTCAGGCAGTTTCCAATGATGCCATATTTTTCCTCTTGTGACGTGAAAATATTGGAAAATTCTAGATTCAATTCAATTCAATTCAATTTATTAACATTTAGGTTGTAACTATAAGACAAAGTCTTTTAAAGTACATCATCAGAAATAAATGTCAAGATAAATAATAGATAAATAAGAACAAAACATAAGACTTTGACACTGCAATTCTTATAAAAATAAATTGACATTAATTTGTAAACTTATAACTAAATAGATTAGGCCTGTGCGCTTTTTTGAAAGAAAAGAGGAAAAGAAGGAGGGAAAGGAAAGGACCTGTAATAACAGAAGGAAATAAAAGAAAGGAAATGTAATAGGAATGCAATAGCCATAATCACTGAGAACAGAAGTAATCTAGGATCACGCTTTTGTAGTTACTCCAACTCAAACCAGCTGTGAGAGAAATAGGAAGAGAGTTCCAGAGCCTTACAGCATTAACGAAGAAAAGCCTCGAAGAAGATAAATATACATATCTAGGTAAAATTAGCTTTTGATGCCTGCAAGACTGGGAAAATTTAAGTTTTTCGTGAAGATATTTAGGAGTTTTGGATGTAATTAACGTAAACATGAATATACAGTTGCGTGCAGCAATATACTCAAAAATGCTGCAACCAAGAACTTTTCGCTTCCAGGAAGAGATGTGGTCATATTTTCGTAAGCCGTAGACATAGCGGGTAATATTATTATAAACAAAATCAATTTTATGACGGGAAGCAGAATCAAATTGACTGTAAATAAGCTCAGAGTATGTTATATGAGGAACAATCAGTTGGATAGCTAACTTTTTCCTAGTCTCCAAAGGAGTAAAAGAAGCAGACATCCTCAATCTACGTAAAACAGAATAGACATTACCAACAACTTTATTCACATGATCAGTACAGCTCATCTTAAGGTTGGTTTTCATTAGGTCAAAATGACTGACCTCAAAAACTGACTCAACTGTCACCATAGAAATTCGGTGGCATATGTGTTTTCATTACGTCTCTTAAACTGACATGAAGTCGATAAAGCGGTGCGTGTCAAAGAGCGTCGTCAAATTTTCGTGTCAGTCGATTGCATCCCTATTTTCATCACTGATGTCAATCGCGAAGTAAATTTGTTTGACAGCTGATCAGCTGATACATTGTGGCAACCAAAAAAAAAACGCGCAAAATAATAATTGTTTTACGCGCTAAATAATATCCTCAAAAATATATGGGTAATTGTTTACTTTAGCTATCAACTGCTAATGAACTAGCTTAAATTATGGGAGGGGCCTCAAAAGACGGGGTTTGGCCTCAGGATCAGGGATCCGAAAGCGTTTTTTTTTCAATATTTTGCTTCTCTGAAGAGATATTTGAGGTCGAGTTTGATTTCGTTTTCAGTTAGGTTGTTTTGAAGTATTGGAGGTAATATTTGGTACGAACTAGTTTGCCAATTTGTATAACTAACATTGTTTAATGTTATGGTTTTGTTAAGGAAGTTTATGATAAATGTGCCATTCAAATTTAGGGATTTGTTATCGTAACTGAGGTTTCCAATAAAATTTGAAATAAAAAGTGTTCCTTCCGTGATTAACTCGACTATGGGCTTATAAACATATTGGTAATCGCATACTGCTTTATCTCCCCCGAGGATTTGAGTTATACAATGAGTTTTCTCTAATTTCTTGAGTTGATCTCTTTTACAGATTGTAGTTTCGTCTATTTTCAGGCAGTTTCCAATGATGCCATATTTTTCCTCTTGTGACGTGAAAATATTGGAAAATTCTAGATTCAATTCAATTCAATTCAATTTATTAACATTTAGGTTGTAACTATAAGACAAAGTCTTTTAAAGTACATCATCAGAAATAAATGTCAAGATAAATAATAGATAAATAAGAACAAAACATAAGACTTTGACACTGCAATTCTTATAAAAATAAATTGACATTAATTTGTAAACTTATAACTAAATAGATTAGGCCTGTGCGCTTTTTTGAAAGAAAAGAGGAAAAGAAGGAGGGAAAGGAAGGGACCTGTAATAACAGAAGGAAATAAAAGAAAGGAAATGTAATAGGAATGCAATAGCCATAATCACTGAGAACAGAAGTAATCTAGGATCACGCTTTTGTAGTTACTCCAACTCAAACCAGCTGTGAGAGAAATAGGAAGAGAGTTCCAGAGCCTTACAGCATTAACGAAGAAAAGCCTCGAAGAAGATAAATATACATATCTAGGTAAAATTAGCTTTTGATGCCTGCAAGACTGGGAAAATTTAAGTTTTTCGTGAAGATATTTAGGAGTTTTGGATGTAATTAACGTAAACATGAATATACAGTTGCGTGCAGCAATATACTCAAAAATGCTGCAACCAAGAACTTTTCGCTTCCAGGAAGAGATGTGGTCATATTTTCGTAAGCCGTAGACATAGCGGGTAATATTATTATAAACAAAATCAATTTTATGACGGGAAGCAGAATCAAATTGACTGTAAATAAGCTCAGAGTATGTTATATGAGGAACAATCAGTTGGATAGCTAACTTTTTCCTAGTCTCCAAAGGAGTAAAAGAAGCAGACATCCTCAATCTACGTAAAACAGAATAGACATTACCAACAACTTTATTCACATGATCAGTACAGCTCATCTTAAGGTTGGTTTTCATTAGGTCAAAATGACTGACCTCAAAAACTGACTCAACTGTCACCATAGAAATTCGGTGGCATATGTGTTTTCATTACGTCTCTTAAACTGACATGAAGTCGATAAAGCGGTGCGTGTCAAAGAGCGTCGTCAAATTTTCGTGTCAGTCGATTGCATCCCTATTTTCATCACTGATGTCAATCGCGAAGTAAATTTGTTTGACAGCTGATCAGCTGATACATTGTGGCAACCAAAAAAAAAACGCGCAAAATAATAATTGTTTTACGCGCTAAATAATATCCTCAAAAATATATGGGTAATTGTTTACTTTAGCTATCAACTGCTAATGAACTAGCTTAAATTATGGGAGGGGCCTCAAAAGACGGGGTTTGGCCTCAGGATCAGGGATCCGAAAGCGTTTTTTTTTCAATATTTTGCTTCTCTGAAGAGATATTTCCATTTTTTATAAGCGCGGCCGAAGACCGCCAACTCAGAAAGGTGTTCTGCACATAATTACGGGTTTTTGACCATAACTTTTCACTGAAACAAAAAATTAAAAAATCGCTTCCGGATTCGTGATCTTGAGGCCAAACCCCGTCTTTTGAGCCCCCTTCCATAATTTTAGCTAATTTATTAGCAGTTGACAGCTAATGTAGACAATTACCAAAGAAACAAATTGCAATAGCTTCTGCAAGACAATGCTCTGTTAGGCCGAGTCTACGGAGAAAAGTGTGGGTTCTACGCTACTCTTCCATCGTTTCCTCCATTTTTATTATCAAAAAACATTAAAAAGCATTGAAATAATTAATAAATTACATTTTTACAAATTTTACAAAACTTTTAATTTGTGATGCTTATCAGCTGTTCGTTCGACGAATGACACCAATTTGCCAACATGTTGGCAAATCTATTTTGAGTGTCAATCGTTGCCCACTGCGCTGTCATACTAAAATTTGACCGTTTTCACATGCTTGTCATTTTATATGACAATGAGTCGTCAAAACTGACTGCAAACGCAATTGACACCATATGCCAACCCGTTTTCATTAGTATGCCACCATTTTATGTCATATTTTGACCTAATGAAAACCAGCCATTAGAATTAATCACAAAGCCTAAATTTTTAATTTTATCAGTGAATGAAAGGGCACTATTACCAACGAGTAGCTTAGGAATATCTTCAAAATATACAACACTATTACTGATGGGCAATACATATGACTTATTGGCATTCAGACACAGATTGTTTTCAGAAGCCCACTTAGAGATTGCAGACAAGTCACTATTTATTTTACAACACAGATCTTCAACCAAACCAATTCGACTAGACATATACAGCTGAATGTCATCAGCATACGCGTGGACATTTACATGTTGACATACAGAGAACACATCATTGATAAACATTCATTTATTGGCGCTTAACCGCCTAAGCGATTTTGGCCGTTTCGTATCAAAGCACGCCAGTCATTCCTTTTTAGCGATAACCGACGCCAATTGGAAACCCCAAGGGAGTTCAAGTCATCCTCCACCTGTTGTTTCCATCTCAGTCGAGGCCTCCCCCTTCCTCTGCTGCCGAATTCAGGCGACGATAGGAAAACCTTCTGTGCTGGAGCTTCTTTGTCCATTCGCATAACATGGCCCAGCCAGCGGAGTCTTTGGGCTTTAATTCGCTGGACTATGGTCAGATCTGCGTAGAGCTCGTACAGCTCATCGTTAAATTTCCTTCGATACTCGCCGTTGGCATCACGGGAAGGACCATAAATCTTCCGGAGAACTTTTCTCTCAAATACTCCAAGGGCCATCTCATCTTCTCTTGACATTGTCCATGAATCTGAGCCATACATCAGGACAGGTATGATGAGAGACTTATAGAGCGTGATCTTTGTTCTTCGAGAGAGGACTTTACTTCTCAATTGCCTACTCAGTCCAAAGTAGCACTTGTTGGCAAGAGTGATTCTCCGCTGGATTTCTAGACTGATATTATTTTCGGTGTTGATACTGGTTCCCGAATAGACGAAGTCCCTCACAGTTTCAAATTTGTAACTATCAACAATGACATGGCTGCCAAGGCGCAGGTGCGCCGATTCTTTCTTTGATGACAGCAAATACTTCGTCTTGTCCTCGTTCACGGCAAGACCCACTTTTTTCGCTTCCTTATCCAGTCCAGAGAAGGCAGCGCTTACGGCGCGGTTGTTAAGGCCAATGATATCAATATCATCGGCATACGCCAGCAATTGCACGCTCTTGTAAAAGATTGTACCATTGCGGTTTAGCTCTGCTGCTCGAATTATCTTCTCCAGCATCAGATTGAAGAAATCGCACGAAAGGGAGTCTGAAGCCTCGTTTGGTTTCAAATTGCTCAGAGAGGTCCTTCCCGATTCTGACGGAGCTGTTGGTATTGCTCAACGTCATTTGGCAAAGCCGTATAAGCTTTGCAGGGAAGTCAAATTCAGACATGGCGGCATACTGGCAACTCCTTTTTACGCTGTCAAAAGCGGCTTTAAAATCGACAAAGAGATGGTGAGTGTCGATTCTCTTATCATGGGTCTTCTCCAGGATTTGGCGTATCGTGAAAATCTGGTCGATGGTAGACTTACCAGGTCTAAAGCCACACTGATAAGGTCCAATCAGTTTGTCTACGATGGGCTTCAGCCTTTCACACAACACGCTAGAAAGAACCTTATATGCGATATTAAGAAGACTAATTCCGCGGTAGTTGGTGCGGTTAGCGGGATCGCCTTTCTTGTGGATTGGGCAAAGCACACTTAAATTCCAATCCGGAGGCATGCATTCGTCTGACCATATTCTGCATAAGAGCTGATGCATGCTTTTTACCAGCTCTTCGCCTCCGTGTTTGAACAGCTCGGCGGGTAGTCCGTCTTTTCCAGGCGCTTTGTTGTTTTTGAGCCGGGATATACGACTTTTCCATCGTCAGGGATTGGGGTATCGGGTTCGACGCCTTCCTCGCAATTTAGCAGTGAGGAGAAGTGCTCCCTCCATAATTTAAGTACACTTTGTACGTCGGTTACCAGGTCGCCATTATTGTCCTTACAGGAGCTTGCCCCGGTCTTAAAACCTTCCGTCATCCGCCGGATCTTTTCATAGAATTTTCGGGCATCATTCCTGTCAGCCAGCATCTCAAGCTCCTCACACTCACGCCTTTCGGGCTCACTTTTCTTTTTTCTGAAAAGGCGTCTCTCTTCCTTCTTTGCCTCACGATATTGTTGCCATACACTGCGGGTTGCGCCCATTCGCAACGTCTCCTTGTAGGCAGCGTCCTTTTTTTTCGAGGCAGTTTTGCATTCCTCATCGTACCAGTTGTTCTTGCGGGCTCGCTGGAACCCTATAGTGGCCTTAGCGGCGGTACGCAATGAGTGAGAGATATGCTTCCATTGCTCGGTTACATCGTTAGGTCGAGGATTGCCCTCTGCTAGCAGGTGTGAGAGTCGAGTTGTGAAATTATCAGCTGTCTGTGTCATGCGCAGCTTCTCGACGTCAAACTTTCCTTCCGTTACTGTGCGCACTTTCTTCGTTGCACAGAGGCGTGTGCGTATCTTGGCTGCGACAAGATAATGGTCAGAGTCAATATTGGGACCACGCAGTGTACGCACGTCCAGAACGGTAGAGCTATGTCTGCCGTCAATCAAGACATGATCAATCTGGTTTCTAGTTCTTTGATCAGGGGACAGCCATGTGGCTTGGTGTATTCGCTTATGCTGGAACCTGGTACTACTGATGACCATATTGCGAGCAGCGGCGAAGTCAATCAACCTAGTGCCGTTGGGGGATGTTATATCGTGGAGACTGAATTTTCCAACTGTGGGACCAAAGACTCCTTCCTTGCCCACCTTGGCATTAAAGTCGCCGAGCATGATTTTGATATCATGCTGGGGGCAGCGATCATAAGTCTGTTCAAGTTTATCGTAGAAGGAGTCCTTCTCTGCGTCGTCTGTCTCCTCAGTCGGCGCATAGGCGCAGATAAATGTTATGTTGAAAAACCTCGCCTTGATGCGGATCGCAGCGAGACGCTCGTTCACAGGAGTGAACGCTAATACTTGGCGGCGAAGTCTCTTTCCCACCACGAATCCTACACCACTCGCTTTGCCGCGTGTCTGGCCACTGTAGTATACGTCACAAGGACCGATGGTCGTCTTTCCTTGCCCCGTCCATCGCATTTCCTGCAGGGCGGTGATGTCGGCCTTTGCGCCTACGAGGACATCAACCAGTCGGGCAGCGGTACCGTCCCTTGAAAGGGTCCGGACATTCCCGGTACATGCCCTACACTTAGCAACAACACTCCATTACACTCCAACATTGACAAACAGACTAAACAAAATAGGACCAAGAACAGAGCCTTGCGGCACGCCGGAGGAAACCAAGCATTCTTCTGAAGTAGACTCTTTACATACCACCTTCTGAGTTCTCCCCGCCAAGTAACTGCTCATAAGCTCAACAGAACTTTTGGAGAATCCAAAATAGCACTCAAGTTTTTTACAAAGGAGGCCATGATTCACCGAGTCAAACGCCTTAGAAAAATCAAGAAGGCACAGAAGAGTTAAGTCATTATTATCAAAGTGCAGTCTGATGTCCTCAAGAATTTTTAACATAGCAGTAGAGCAGCTATGTTTAGGTTTGAATCCTGACTGCAGAGGACTAAGAAGGTTGTTCTGCTGAACATGCGTCATAATTTGAGCTGTCATTAAAGACTCACACACTTTCGCAAAGGCTGGTAGAATGCTAATGGGCCTGTAGTTACTAGGTTCCACAGCTTTATTTATTTTGGCAACAGGAATAATTAATGCCTTTTTCCACTCAATTGGAAAGCAGGAAGATGTGAAGCAGTGGTTTATTATATGTGTGAGAGTTCCTAGAATAAATGGCAGCACAAGTTTAGCAAACTTCAGAGAAATCCCATCTTCACCAACTGCATTGGACTTGATTCCCATTATGGACTTCAGTACTTCAAGTTCAGAAACTGCCTTGAAATCGAATTTACTTCCGTGATAAACAATTTGCGTACCCAGAGAAACAGGACCATCCGGACACGTACTAGAACTAATAAAATAATCGTTGAGAGTATCAGGCTCAACATGACATTCAGTTTTTTGTTTACCGTGGATATTGAGACTCCGCAGGTTACGCCATAGGACTTTAGATGGTAGAGACGGGTTTAGCTTAGAGTCACAGTACTTCTGCTTTGATTTTCTTACAGTGGCGGTGGCATTGTTTCGAGCGGTTTTGTACTGCAGCCAAGCGAATTCAGTTTTAGTTTTTTTCCATCTGGAGTAAAGCCTATTACGTTCCTTTAGAGCAGACCTAACTTTATGATTGAACCAAGGAACGATGTTATTGGTGACTCGAGCTTTTCGTTCAGGGACGTGATTGTTGTAAAGCCTGGACAAGTTTTCATTTAGAAACCCAAGTTTCGCATCCACCGTGGCAATACACCAACACAAAGTCCAGTCAACACTATACGCATCAAAAAACAGCTCGTCAACATTTACTGACTTCAAGTCACGATACAGAGTGGTAACAGTTTCGACAGGGCAATTAAACATGACATCAAGTGTACAAAAAAGAAGATCATGGTCAGATATAAAGCTAATTTGGTCAAAGATAAGAATATGGTCAGATCTAGAGGTGATGAAGAGGTCAAGCAAACTTGGAGCCGAATTGCGAGCATATCTTGTTGGCACTTCTTTATTTACTACTATTAGACCAGCAGCTGAGACATTGTCAAGAAATTTATTTGCATAGGAGTCGCTGAGTAGAAGGTTTATATTGAAGTCTCCACAAATAACAAAACGCTCGAAGTCAATCACGAACAGAGATAGCTCAACAAAAAACAGATCTAACGAGTTACATTTAGGAGGGTTATATACACATGAGACTAATACCTTATTCACTTTGTCTGATACCTCAGCGATGATAAATTCCATATCACAGTTTTTAGATTCTGCTAGAACCCTTATTTCTAGCGTGGACTTGCAATATATTGCAACACCTCCCCCTTTTTTAGCAGTTCGGTCAACACGTGTAATACTATAGTTAGGGATATCATAGTAAAAATCAGATGTGTCAGGAGAAAACCAAGTTTCTGAGACACTAATAATATCAACATTTGAATTGACAAAGGTATCCCTAACATAATCCAGTTTATCATGATTTAGGCTACGGGCATTGAAATGTACCACACATAGTCCATCAGCTTGCTTACGTAATATATTAATTAATGTCTTATGGCTTTCGTTATTGCTGAAGGCAGATTTCTCACAGGGGTTTAAAACCATGGGATGAAGAAGGAACAAACACAAAAGGTGCACAGTACGTCAGAGATACAGCGACGAGATAGATTCGTTTACTATTTTTTATTGTTGAACGAATAATGATATTGTTGAAGAGAGTGTCTTCTGTTTTTGGAAGTGAAATTACGTATAGAAGAAGTGAGTCTTTGACAACCATTGACGGTTTAGCATATTCAAGCGCCTGTATTTCATTTTTAAAAGGTAGTGTGCCAGTCTGTGATATAATATTTTCGATATCTCCTTTATTTAAGAGTTGTGAGTGAACAATTCCTTGTTTTGATAACTGGGCTGCCATTAAGATTTTCGAAATTTCACCTTTTATTATTCCTAACTTATTAAATAGTGTTTGTTCAAAAAAACTGCATATTGTCCGCGTTTATTTCGTCCGTGATTCTGTTATGTCCATTTAAAATTGTATTACCGGTCTTTATAAGATATTCGTTTATTTTATACTGTTTGTCATTGTTTTCTGTCAGTGTATGAGTTTGTGACATGATTTCGTCCCAGTCAGTAGCGTCGGGATTTCCTGCTATCCACTTCCAAGCAGATCCAATCCAGTTAATTGACCGTTTGTGTATGGTACCGTTTTTCGTCCGTAACTGATCCAGTATATTGTTTATTTCCGTAAGTTCATGTTCTAGTTGTGGAAATAAAATACTTGTCTTACTAATTTCGTGTCGTATTATTGGTCTTATATCGTCAACTATTTTGTCGTACTCATCCAAGTCTATAGTATGTATGATTTTGTATGTTCCTTTGGTAATTTTTCCTATTCCTTGTTTAATTGTCAGTACTGGGCTATCGTATTTGTATGTCTCTACTGTTGCGGTCGTCCAATATGGTAAAAGTCTAAAATGAGTAACGTGCGTTAGTTTTTCAAGTGTGATTTATGTATGTTCCTATTACTACATAGTTGTAGTTATTGTTACGTTATTATCCTTCGCAACGGTTTCATTTTTAAATATGGGTTTTGTTTTACTTTTGATTTGTTTATCCTTCTTTAGGACAACTTCTCCTGGTACGTACTCTTTTGGCTTTGACCTTTTCTTGTTATGGGTTTTTAGCATATTTTTTTGCTTCCTGGCTATTTCGTTACGAAGGTCTACATTCACTATGTCCCTAAAATTCGTGAGGTTTTGATAATTTATTCTTTGGGTTCTTCCGAAAAATATATCGCCGGGTTTTTTCTTCGTAACAGAGTGTATTGTGTTATTATATCTATCAACGGCAATATTGATTACTTCTTTTAGTGAACAATCAGGGTACTCTGATTTTAGACATCTAACTATTTCTATAATTGTAGAATGCACACGTTCAATTGTGCCATTAACTTCACTCTTTTGGGGTGGTGCTAAATAAATTTCAATGCCCAAACTTTCCAGGTAATTAAGTGTTATTGGGCTTATAAAACTGCCTTCGTTGTCCATCACTAACATCCTGGGGACAGTAAAATAGTGAAGGAGTTTAATTAATTTATCCCTGACATGTAATACAGACCTATTTTTTATTTTAAAAAATTTTACTAATTTAGAGAATTTATCAACACATGTAATATATTTTTCGCCAGACATTTCTTTGATGTCAATGTGCAGTATTTCCGTTGGATATGATGGTATGGGCGTTGCCTGCAATTCAGGCTTTTGAGGATGGCGATCGTATTTGTTGCATCCGCAAGTTTTGCATGATTTTGTGTATTTTTTTATAAGTTTACTCATCTGAGGAAAATAATATTTTTCTAGTATTTGCTCCTTATTTTCTCTTTCATTTCGGTGAGCTCTTCTGTGCTCCTGTTCTATTATTTTGAACTTAATTTCTTCGTCAGGAATATCGGTAACGAGTTTTTGTGTGATTCTGATACGAAATTTTTCCTGATAAACCTGTTGTAATAAAGGGATATACTTTTCAGGGATTTTTATTCCATTATATATTTGGATTGAGAAAATCTTTAAGGTGTTTAATCAATATAGTTTTATCGTAGACTTCGATTTTAATTCGATGCCTATGGTATCTTGGATGAGGCTCTTCGTGAATAATTTCGTCTTTTCCTTCCTGGAATATGATTTGGTTTTTAAATACATTAAGTGGTGCCTCGCAATGAGGTATGAGCTGTGAATTATCTTCTTCTGCACTATGCTGTGATATTTCATCGGAAGATGTCAATGTATTAACCTCTATTGGTAACCGTGATAACGCGTCAGCGACAACGTTTGTTTTTCCTGGCTTATAAATGAGTTTATAATTGTACTCCTCTACTCGAGCCTTCCACCTCTTGAGTTTGGCATTGTTATTACTGTTGCTTAATGCAAACGTTAGTGGTTGGTGATCAGTAAGAATTTTTAGTTTTTTTGCTCCATATAAGTAAGTCCTTAGCTTGTCAAGAGACCATACTATAGCGAGCATTTCTTTTTCTATTGTCGAGTAATTTTCCTCTGTTTTATTGAGTGATCTAGATATATAAGTTATGGGTTTGTCTTTACCGATTTCCCCTTAAGAAAGGACTGCTCCAACTGCGGTATTAGAAGCGTCCGTAGTTAGAATAAAGGATTTATTGAAATCAGGAAATGCCAAAATTTCTGAAGACATGAGCAACATTTTCAGGTCATTAAATGATTTCAGTCCTTCATCTGTTAATGAAATTTTTATTTTTTTGGATTGACTCGCCTTTGTTTGCGCATTCTCACCCCTAGTCAAATTTGTAAGTGGTTTGGCAATTTTTGCGAAGTCTTTTATAAACCGTCTATAATATGACGCTAAGCCTAAAAAACTTTTTAGTTCTTTAAGATTTACGGGTGCAGGTATTTTTTTAATTGCTGAAATTTTTTCTCCGTGACAATATGTCCCAGAAATTCTACTCGGGTTTTGAAAAACTTAGATTTTTCCATATTTATTTTTAAGTTCGCTTTATGTAGAAGAGCGAACACATCTTCGATATTTTTAAGATGTTCCTCTTTAGTTCTACCTACTATTATAATGTCGTCTATGTACACGTAGCACGATTTTCCTATTATAGGTTTGAGGACGTCATTTATCATCCTTTGAAATATAGAAGGGGCATTTTCAGCCCAAACGGCAACCTAGTAAATTCATATTTACCGTTTGCTGTTGAAAATGCTGTTTTTTCTATATCCTTTTCTTTCATCCTGATTTGGTGAAAGCCGGATGTGAGGTCTAGTGTAGTGAAATACTTACACTCCCCCAAGCTAGCTAAGGTGCTATTTATATCTGGTATTGGATAAGAGTCGGGTATCGTTACTGAGTTTAATCTCTTAAAGTCGATGACGACTCTGTATTTCTTTTCCCCGGAAGGACCTGGCTTTTTGGGGACTATCCACAAGGGAGAGTTATATGTTTGAAGGCCTAATAATACCGTTATTTAAAAGTTCCGTTATCTGTGTTTCAACTTCACCGCGAAGATTGGTTGGATAAGGATATGACTTTGTGTAGATCGGTTCCTCTGTCGTTGTCCTTTTTTCTGCTAACACGTTTGTGTCTATTGTTCCACTGTCGGAGACTGGTCCGAAAATGTCCTCGTATTTATTAAAAATTACGCTAAGTTCGTTTTCATAAAAGGTTTCTTCAAGATTATTAACTTGTTTTGAAATTTTCTGTTTTAATGGCAATATCACATCTCCGATGGTTAGTGTATCGTCCTTCCTATTTATAATTGCTCCTAATTGCTTGAGAGAATCATCGCCTATGATACCATCAAACGATTTTAAATTTAGTAGAATAAAAAATCAAAATTATTTTTTATGCCGATGCTTTTAAAGAATGGTCCCGATATTTTATGAGTTATTTCTACTTGGCCGGCAGCGGATTGAACCTTGAAAGGGTTTTTTAGTTTCAGAGAATTTTTGGCAAGTTTTTCGCAAGCAAAGTTTTTATTGGCCCCTGTATCTATAAGGAATTTCAGGGTATTACCGTTTTGTAAAATAAGTTCTAAATAGGGTAGGCTAGATAGGCGTCCGTCATAAAATTTACCTCTTCGCATCCTTCCAATGATTCGGGCTCCTGATCTTCTGTTTGAACATTAAATAATTTTTGGCTTTTCCTAGGAATATTAGATGAATTGTTTGACTGCCTTACCACGGGCGTGCTTTCTATGCGATTCATATAGTTTACTCTCTTCGAATGAATCGAAGGGTCTACCTCCATTGGAACTGGAGGCTTAGGTTGCGTTGGCCTAGGTGGTGGTGGAGTTTGAGTCTCTAAATTCCTGTTGTAAATTTGGTTTTTTTCTGCGGGACCTAATTCCCTTGGTGTAGGAGACCGTTTTTGATTTACTTGGTATCTAGGCGCTTGAATAGGCATGGTTGTGTTTTTGGGATGAATAGAATAGTTCCTTAAATTAAGGTTTTGTATTTCAAGGCAGAACGAGTAAGCCTCTGGTAAGTTCTTCGGTCGTTGGATGACTAGCATCCTGGACAATTCGCCACTCAACCCTCTAATAAAAACATCAAGGGCTCTGTTTCTGTAGGTTTCTAAAAGCGCATTGCTTGTTTCCATGGAGTATTCTTGTCCTTTTATTTTGTTTACTATAAGTGATAACTGGTGATTGATTCTAGCGTAGAATTGATCTACGCTGAAATTTTTCTGCGATAGGGATCCTAGTTCATGTTCTAGGGTTCTCAAATCGCGTTTGTCTGCGTAGTGCAGTGACAAACAGTTTTTAATTTTACCCCAATCCTCATCAAAAATATTATAAGAAATAAGAGCTGTATCTGCGGGTCCTTGTATTTTTTGTCTGATTTGCCGAAGAATGCCTCGATAAATCGGTTTTGATTTTACTACATCATAATCCCTTAATATCGATTCGACATTATGAACCCATGAAATAAACTGCACGGGATTGCCTTCGAAGGTTGGTAAGGTTTTAACACTATCGGGCAACCTATTTATTTCCCGTAGGTCTGCCTCAGTCAAGATAACGGAATTATTAGAATTTAACATTTCATTAGGAGGACCAACTCTGGCTTCCAATTGGTTTATTCTAGTGCTCATGGCCCTCATTTGCTCCATTTGTGCGTTAACCGCACCAGTTAGCTGTGTTATAGCATCTTCGATGTGCTCCATTTTGAAGTTACTTTATGTAAATATTTTTTCTAATTTAAAAAATAGTTCCACTGTTTATTAGACAAAATAGCCTTGCGCTTTATAATAACCTTTTCTCCGATAAGGGTCTGTTTATACTTTAAAAAAAATTTTCTCAAATAAAAGTTACAACTTAAGTATAAATTTACTGAAATTTTTAATGATTTTAAATAAATTATTATCTCACATTATCAGCATAGTGAAACTCAATTTCTGCATTCCGTGTGTTGGTTGGTCCGTTGGATCCTTTTTGGATGATTATCCTACTGCGGTACGGGTTCCGACACGTCCACGATGATTTGGATTAATATCTTTGATGATTTGTAAAATAAGTGTTATTTTAGCACTTTTTATTGCTTTGAAAAGGTGTTTCTTGTACTTTTTGTTGTTGTAAAAACATAAAGGGTTTATTCAAGTGTTTTTTCGCCTTTTTAAACAGTTTCGAGGTCTTTTTATAATTTTCACCTTTTAAATAGTTTTGGAGTGTTTTTTTACAATTTTCACTTTTTAAACAATTTGAAAGTGTTTATAAATTCACTTGATTTGTTTCGGTAACAACTTTAAAGTGTCCTTTTCGCAATTTTTTAGTGTTTTTAGTAATTGTACTTAATGTCCGTCGAGAACGAATTTTTTTAGTGTTCCCTTTAGCACGTATAACTTTTGAAGGATAAGTATTAACTTTCACTTATTTTACCGAGTCTCGGGCGCCAAACACGACATTAACCCAGAGAATGACAGAACTGAACTCAACTCTTTATTCAATATTTCTTCAACTTTCTTATTCTAAGTTACATACTTATAAACTTACTTTACCGGTGAAAAGATATCGTTAGCAATGTTGTTGTTGTACATTTGTTTAACTAAAATGATTACAGCGGAAAAAAATTTTAATACGAATTGTTTTATAATTTTGAGTAGGTAAGCAAATGTAACTTAGCTTTGCAACCAACGGCTTCACATACGTCTGCACGACTTCCGTTCATTTTTAGTGCAACGAAATGTAAGGTGGATGTGTAAGCAAATTGACGATTGACGCTAACTGTGCTAACTGAAACGGTTGTTGTTGTATTGTTATTATACTGAGTATTGGATTTTGGGTCGCAGTAACTGATGTGTAAGCAACTTGTTAAATAATTGGCGATTAGTGCTAACTGTGCTAACTTACATACCTGTTGACTGCAAGTGAAGTTAAGGGCAAACGGTAGATTTAATAGTTACAGTAGTGCAGTGCTGCTGAAAAACAAAACAAATTTAAAATTTAAAAGAAATAAATTAAAATTGATTTTTGAGTTCTAAAACGTAAAAAGTAATAATTAGAGCGTTGAAAAATATACACATTAGACCGTGCAAAAAATAATAATTTTTTGCGCCCGAAATCAAAAAACCGAAAACAGGTGAAAAATATATTTTATATATAAGACTTTTTTACCACGAGCAGCATACCTGCACTAGTGGAAAGGACAACAACATAAAACCCAAAAATTAAAAGCAACAAGAAACACCAACAGCACACCATTCTTTGCAAAGGAAATATTGGATTTTCATTGCTACAAGGAATAAAAGGGTAACATACAACAACGCTCATAAATAAAAGGTGGTACAGTAAAATATGCCCAAGTAAGTACACCTTGCTCAAAATATATGCATATATAAGTGCAGCGAAATTTCTCTAAAATACGTATATACATTTAGTGTCTTTGGTGCTTATCCTTACCTTTCATGAAGTGTAGATACCAAATAAATAGAACCGATTTATGTTTACTAGGTAATACAACTTGATTTAATTATTTGGTATCAGTTAAAAAATGATCAACCGGTTTTGATGAAATGAGAAAAGGAAAAGTAAGTTACAAAATATGACAGATGGTATGATAATAAAGTTAATGACAAAAGAAATTAAATGTAAGGTACAGGGTACCACAGTACTCCCCTTCTAGATGTATCATCGGTATCGTAGCGGAATACTTATATGTCTACCCTTGTGGGCAGTGCTCGTTGTTGTAGGTTTCGGTGTTTCCTGCTGACTGACTTGTCTGGATGTGTTACGATCGTTCTCGACGTTGGCAACAAACGCTGGCTTCAACTGATCAACACTTATGTTTGTGGCTCGTCCTCGCACACCTAATTTAAAAAACTTTGGACTTCGTTTTACGACGGGGTATGGACCATCATACGGGTGTGTGAGCGAGGGACGTACTGAGTCGTTTCGCACGAACACGTGTGTTGCCGTCTGCAAAGCGGGAGTAAGTCACGGTTGTGGCTTCGAATGATGAGCTGTTTGTGTTGAACGTAACCTTTCCATTGATGATCGAAATTGTTTGACGGCTTCACTGGTTACCTCTTTCGACTTGGCTTCTTGAAAAATTCACCTGGGATGCGTAGTGTCGAACCATATACAAGCATTGCAAGCGAAGCATTTATGTCTGGTTTGAAAGCGACTCGTAGACCCAGCAAAATCACAGGTAAATGGTGTACCCAGTTGGCTGGATCATGGCACAAAATGGCTGCTTTGCAACATCTGTGCCACCTCTCGATGATGCCGTTCGACTGAGGATGATACGGCGTTGTCCTCAAATGGCTTGCTCCGATAGTGCTGATCAATTCGGCGAAAACAGCTGAGTCGAATTGCCTGCCGCGGTCGGATGTTATGCGTGCGGGAACACCAAAACGAGTAATCCATTGCGAGAGCAGAGCCTTGGCGACTGATTCTGCGCAGATATCTGCCATGGGTACTGCTTCTAGCCATCGAGTGTAGCGGTCGATGATCGTTAGACAATAGTGCTGTCCCTCACATAGTGGAAAAGGACCAACGATATCGATATTGATGTGCGAGAATCGTTCGTTTGGTGGCTCGTATTTTGATGGCACTGTCCTAGCGTGACTATGGATTTTAGACCTTTGGCACGATTGGCAGCAGCGCACGAAGGATTTGATATCTTTGCGGATACCCGGCCACACGAATTTTGAAGTGCACAATTTAGTCGTTGCGCGCACTCCTGGATGTGATAAGCTGTGGGCCCTAGTTAGTACGGCATTACGAAACTCTTTCGGTATATAAGGGCGCACTGTCGTCGTTGAGGTGTCACATACCAGTTGGCTAACACTGTTGGGTATAGGGAAAAACTTTAAAATAAGCTAATGTTTATGCGTACCTGGCTGTTTAATAAATTGTTGAAGTTGTGTGTCAGTTTTCTGCGCTTCGGCAACCTTGGTGTAGTCGATAACTCCATCGATTGATTCTATGCGAGATAGTAAGTCGGCTGTGGCGTTTTGCTTGCCTGGTATGTGGCGTATGTCGGTGGTGAATTGTCCAACAAAATCAAGCTGGCGTACTCGTCGAGGTGAGGCTTTCTCTGAACTTTGCCGAAAGGCAAATACCAACGGACGGTGATCGGTAACTACGTAGCACTTGCGACCTTCCATCATGTACCGAAAATGACACATGCCTTGGTACACAGCGGTTAACTCGCGATCGTATGTGCTATACTTTTGCTGTGCGGTCGTGAGTTTTTTGGAATAGAATCCAAGTGGTTCAAGTTCACCTTTTACGTTTTTTATGTAATGCAGCTCCAACTGCGGTATCTGATGCGTCTTCGGCTTTTCTATTCCAAATTAACGGAGTGCGATCGTTTTTCGTGTTTGCGGTGATAAGACATTGAAGATGGTGCTGGTAGGAGACGGCGTTCGGAAGAAATTTTCTGTAGAAATTCAGCATTGCGAGGAAGCTTTTCAATTGCTTAGCGACGGACGGTTTTGGGAACTCACGAATAGCAGCAACCCTTTCCGGCAACGGATGAATTCCTTGCGCGTTGACTAAGTGTCCCAAAAATTTCAGTTCGGTCTTGCCGTGAAGGACCGTGCGTATGTCGCGGCGATGTTGTTCGATGGATGACGAGGCGATGCAAATATCGTCGATATATGGGAATGCCCAGTCGACAACACGCAAAACTCCGTTGATAAGTCGTTGAAATGTCTGAGCCGCATTGCAGAGCCCGAACGTCATAAATTTAAACTCAAATAATCCGAAGGGCGTCGTGATAGCTGTTTTAGCGATGTCGTCGTCGTGTATGGGTACTTGATGAAAAGCACGTTGGAGGTCAATTTTTGAAAATATTGACTTACCTCGCAATGTGCTCGTAAAATCGGTTAGGTAAGGGAGTGGATAACGGTCCGGCACTGTCTGTGCATTTAGTGCCCTGTAATCGCCACATGGTCTCCAAGTGCCGTCACTTTTCCTTACCAAATGCAGTGGACTTGACCAGTTGCTGCTCGACGGCCGACAGACACCTGCTTTCATGAGAAACCCAAACTCCTTACGTGCTGCCTCTAGCTTTTCGGGCGGAAGGCGTCGTGGTCGGGCGAAGACGGGCTGTCCTGTCATTATTATTCGATGAGAGATCGTAGACTTAGTTTTAGCGCGCTGAGGCGCCAACTTCGTAGTATCAGAGAATTATGCTAATAATGCGGCATATGGGCTAGTTATATCGTAAGTTTTAATTTCAGCAGTTTTCAGAGTCGTTGTTGCCGTTACAGTAGAGTGTAGTTTTGTAGTGTTATCGGTTAGTCGATTTCGGCGGAGGTCTATTAAGAGGTCGTAGTGGCGTATGAAATCCGCGCCAATAATAGGCGCTGTTACATCGGCGATAATGAACGACCACTGAAAATCTCTTCGTTGACCCAGATCAAGGTTAATTCTCTTCTCCCCTATGACTTTGATTGCTGAGCCGTTTGCGGCATACAGCTTTGTTGCTGTTGGTCGGACATCGTATGTTTTTGCTGTAAGGGGCAGTACGGACACGTCTGCGTCAGTATCTACCAGAAATGTTTTTTTTTGAACGCTGATCGTGTACTTCTAAGCGAAGCACCTCTCGCTTTTCGGCAGATGTTTCGCTATTATCAGCATGTTGTGTTAGCTGTCAGGCGGTGGACGTAGAGTCCACTGATTGAACGGAACGATTCTTGTGGCTGCAAGGGCTTCGGCACTTACGAGCATTGCGGCCGTACTTCTGATGGTACCAGCAGCCCTGCGAAGATAAAGCGGATGCGCCTTGTGTACCGGATTGTGAAAAACCTCGGCTGTTTGACCTTCGTGAAAATCGATTTTGGCGGCCGCGGGAGCGTGTTGTAAGTTGTTCAAACTTCTTGCCTAATTCAGCAATAGCTGTGCGTAGTTCCCCTATTTCGTTGGGTTGATTTGCTTTAATGCGGTTGACGTTGTTGGAAGCAATAGCATCGACTATTGAATCCGCAATTTTAGTGAAATCGGCGGCAGCTCCGGAAAAGGCAGCAACAACTGGTTGTACAATGTCGGGCAAGCGCTTGGTCCAAAGACTTGTGAGTGCAGTTTCGCTGACCGAATTTCCTGCAACACGTTTCATTTCGTAAAATAGCTCGGATGGCTTTTTGTCGCCAAGTGGCAAATCTGATAGCAAGTGGTTAAGCCGTCGTTGTTCGCTGTCGGCGAAATGTGTAATAATTTTCTCCTTGATGAAATCGAAGCGATCACTTGCTGGTAGTGCTGCAATAACGTCACTCAATTGGCCAATTACATTAGGGTCAAGTGCTGCTAGCACAGTTGCAGTTTTTTGCTTGTCGGTAGTGATGCCTGATGCGGTGAACCAGAAGTCCATGGTTGTGAACCAGGCCTCTATGTTGGAGCTATTCATAGGTGGGACGGGAAGTCGGGCGTATACGACTGCGACTGTGTTTGTGGCTGTAGCTGGAGCAGGTTGAGATGGAGGTGGCGACATACCTCCAATCTCCGATGGTGGCGAGCCGCTGTCCGTCATTTTGTTGAAAGCTGCTAACCTCAAAATTTATTGAAATCGCGTGTATGACACGCGTGAATGCAAATATTCTTTACGGGGTCACCAATTTTAGTGTATAAAATAAACAAATATAACCGATTTATGTTTACTAGGTAATACAACTTGATTTAATTATTTAGTATCAGTTAAAAAATGATCAACCGGTTTCGATGAGATGAGAAAAGGAAAAGAAAGTTACAAAATATGACAGATGGTATGATAATAAAGTTAATGACAAAAGAAACTTAATGTAAGGTACAGGGTAGCACATACATATATCTATATACTTACCTTCTCATATACCCTTTGAAATCCACTGGCATTTTCTCCTGAATTCCAGCGCATACCGTTTTTCGTTCTCTCTCTCACATCCCCTTGATACCCAAAAATAAAAAAAAACCGGTGCGCTAGCATAAAAAAAGTAATATCACTTATATACACACATACTATTCAAAAATATATTAGCTAAATTAGCTCATAATTGACCCACCTTAAAATTTGCAATAATTCCCAGTAGGAAAAGGAAGGAGAAAGAAGCGCTTATAGAAGCTGTTCTCCGGAGTCTAGAAGGCATTACAATCTCGATGATTTTGTAAATTATTTTTTGTATGAAACGGGCCAATTGCAAGGCCTTGCCATTTCGCTTCTGATGGAATAGCTTATAGAAGCAGTTCGCTTCAAGCACTTCACACATGCCTCTTTCTAAGGCATTAACGTTTCGCTTCAAATGGAATAGCTTATAGAAGCAGTTCGCTTCAAGCACTTTTATATTTGATAAATTAAAATTTGAAATGTTTAATTTACATATATATTACATAACAAAAATAAATAAATTCAGCGCAAAAATAAATATGTATGTTCATTAGGGTGATTCAAATAAAAAAAGGTTATTTTTTCGGTCTTACCCCCTGAAACTTTAGGTATTGACGAGAAAATAAGCCTTGCAAAAAAATAGCGGTCTAACTTAACCCTTAGGGGTGGCTATTTTTTTTCGCCCTTTCCCATACATTTTATATGGGGAAAAATGGTATTTTTTTTAAAGTGAATTTTCTTTCAATTTTTTAAACTTTTTTGAAAATATTTTTACATACTCTTAAAGTTAAAGCTTCCAAAATGGTAAGCCATGTGCGAATATCTTAACTATTAAAATAATTACAGCCTCTTAAAGTTTATTAAATTTTATACGTGTTACTCTGTATGTGTGTGCTATAGTACAAAACTCAGCTATTTTCAAATGGCTGTAATTATCTTAATAGTTAAGATAATCGCACATGGCTTACCATTTTGGAAGCTTAAAAACTTCAGCTTTAAGAGTATGTAAAAATATTTTCAAAAAGGTTTCAAAAATTAATTTTTTCTCATCAATACCTAACTTTTTAGGGGGTAAGACCAAGTCGACATTTTTGTTGAATCACCCTAATGTACATATAGATAAATATACATACTTTTATACATACATATACATAGGTTATTTAATAAATTATTTTTGTTTTTTTGCAAGGCATGTTTCCTTATGTACTCGGTTCTTGGCACTTTTTAAACCTTTTTTTAACTCAAATACAAAATTTTCTTTGGTTACGACTTTTTCGGCAACAGCTTCTACAATTGAAAACAAGATACAAATAAAAAAATTTGATTGACAATTAGCAGTATTAAAACTTACTAAATAAAATTTGGTTTATGTTACCGTATTCCTTTCCGTTTGCTTTCTTTGAACACCATCATAATTGAAATTAAGGAAAACGTCTTTTCCAAATAAATTGTATATGTTTTTTGCAATATCTCCCCTTTCTGTTATTTTTTTTATGACATTAAGCTAAAAACAAACGAAAATGTGTTCGGTTATATAAAAAATAGGAAACAAATTTAGAAATGGGCGCGTAGAGTTATGGACATGCTAACGAATTTCTAAAAAGGTGGAAACAGAATGTATTATAAGACAATTTATCAATTTTTAGCAGGTCCATACTTTAAGGCCCTGTTTTTCAGTTGCCAGTCTGTGGTAGGGTTAAACTGTAGTCAACTTTAACTGCAGTTTAAACTTGCACTGAAAAACTGGGCTTGAGTCAGCGATATTCATTTAGTATATAATGTACCAAAGCGTGTTCGCCCAGATTGGGCATTTATTTTTATGTTACTCGCACTTGTCTCTCTTTTATGCATTTTTATGTTTAAATTATTTAAAAATACTTTCTCACCACACAAATTAATTAAAACGCGTCTTTTCGACACAAAAATATCACTTAAAATGAAATTGCAAAAATCGACGCCACAATTTTCATTTTGTAGGTACCGCTATAACTGTAACTTGCATAGTTGAGACAAACAAACGCGCATAATGCCCCATACACATAGTTACGAATAACATTCGCCTGCTTATTCGCTTGATGCTTTCCAAGCTCGCTTCTCGAGAAGGAGTACAAGAAGCGCTCTCAATGAAACGCTGCGAGAATGTGCATTGCTTTTGTTCAGAAGCTCGAAAGAAACGAAAGAACGAAAATGTTCAGATGAGCAGTATCGAAGGAAATACCCGAACAACGAGTGAAGCGAGATACGAAGCAGCTAACTATACCCGGACTGAACACAAGGCTACGAATAAACGAACTCCTCGGCAAACTCCAGCCAGCCCCACCAGCACCAATAATTAATGTCCCCACACCAGTATTCAATGTCCCAACACAGCTCATAACTCCCCTTTCTGACGATAACACAAGTTATTTAAAAGTACCTGCATGTGACACAGAGATTTTATACGGAGGCTATGAAGACTGGCCGTCGTTTAGAGATGTGTTCACTGCGGCCGCCGTGGTGTAGCGGTTAAGTGTTCGGCCTTCTACACCAAGTCGTGGCGGTTCGATGCCCGACAAAAGTAACATCAAAAATTATTTAGAAAAAGAATTTTTCTAAACGGGGTCGCCCCTCGGCAGTAGTTTGGCAAACTCTCCGGGTGTATTTCTGCCATGAGAAGCTTCTCAGCAAAAAATTCATTTGCTTTGCAAGTGCCGTTCGGAGTCGGCAAAAAACTGTAGGTCCCGCCAAATTGTAGGAAAACTCAAAAGCAACACACCACAAGTTGGAAAGAGAAGCTCGGCTAAAAATCTCGTTAGAGGTTATGATAACCTGTTGTTGGTAAACTCTCAGCCGCTCAGAAACTCTTTCACTTGAGAAAAAAACTTGGGGTAAAGCGGCCCTTCTCATAAAAAATTACCCTTTGAATGATCAAAGTTTCGAACTAGCGTGGAACGCATTAAAGAGTCGATATGAGAATCGCAGACATCTCGTCGACAATCAGTTCAAAACCCTCTTCGACTTACAGCCCGTGACCAGTGAAAACGGAGAGCGGATACAAAATTTGCAAACTCAAGACAAATGGCGTAACCACGGATAATTGGGACCTGATGCTGGTTTATCTCTGCTCCTCAAAGCTACCAGACGAAACCTTACGGTTATGGGAGCAATCACTCAATTCCCGAAAGGAACTACCCCTTTGGTCCGAATTGGACCAGTTCCTGACTAGTCTGTATGAGGTGGTTGAACGCCTTACTACATACAGGCCTAACAAACCAAAGGCTAATCAACCAAATTTCACCCCGCGCTCTTCCACTCCTACAAATAGCTCATTTTACTCAAGGAATAGGGCTCACTCACTGCACGCCGACCCTAAGAGGCAGGCCTCGTGTAAATTATGCAATAGCAATCACTTGCTCATGAATTGCGTCAAATTTAAAGAACTCTCAGTTTAAGAGAGAAATAAATTCGTACGGGATAATAAGTACTGCCAGAACTGTTTACTGCCAAAAGCGTCACCACTCCCTCTTACACTACTCAGCTAATAACCAAACGCAAAATAAATCAAACCCAAAAAAACATCTTGTCACATCTCACGTGACAATCGATGACGAAGTACCCTGTACCTAACAACAGGCGGCTTTGATGAACTCAGAGAATACTACTGACGACAGCACGGAGAAAGTGCTCTCACACTTCTCTAGTAGTAGAGAGCGAACCTTGCTCCCCACAGCAAACATTCCTGTGTTACATAACGGAGAAACCTTAAAAAACTTTTGTAACCTCTCGCATACAAAGGTTACTTCATCTACCAGTTCAAAGGTCCAAGTACGAAATATTGGGAATGGGCGGACGAACAGTCCAGAAAGCAGATAAGGTGTGCTCAATCACCATATGTTCTCCAGATCTCAAGATCAAAATCGCAACTCACGCGATTATACTCCCACAGTTGACCAACATTTAAAATATCTTATATAGACCTCGAAGAATACGCAAAACTCCCTCTAGCAGACCCTAATTGCTTCGCACCTGCAAAAATCGACATGGTGATAGGTAGCGACATACTGCCTCAAATACTGATTCCGGGGCTTAAAACCAATGTAGGTGGAAGCTTAATAGCCCAGAACACAATCTTCGGGTGGATATTAAGCGGACCGGTAACGGAACAGATATCAACATTCTCTACTCAAATAGCTGAAACTCATACGAATTCCCTGGAAGACGTATTCAAAAGGTTTTGGGAACAAGAAGAAGTACCATCGACTCCCTCTCTCAAAGATGAATACGTAATATGTGAAGAACTCTACAAAAGCACTACATTCCGAAGATATGATGGCCGCTACGTAGTAAAGCTTCCTTTTAAGGACTCTTTCCCGACTCAATGGCTTTAGGGCACTCTAGATCCTATGCTCAGCAGCAATTTCTCAGCATCGAGCGAAGCATTGAGAAAAAGACAGAGCTCCGAACAACTTACTCTAAGGTCTTAGCGGAATATTTAACCCTTGACCACATGGAGCCCACAACCCCTCGGGAAATTATCCGTGATGGGAAATATTTCTCATTTTACTTACCACATCACGCAGTTCTCAAACCCGATAGTAAAACTACTAAAGTCCGAGTAGTTTTCAACGCATCGAAACAATCACACTCCGGCATCTCGCTCAATGACGTGCTTCGTACAGGTCCCGTTCTAAAAAACGATTTAATGGTCGTCATAATCAAATGGCGACTATATAAATACGTGTTTAACGGCGACATTGAAAAAATGTATCGGCAAATATACGTCCAATAGGAAGATCAAGATTTCCAACGAATACTTTTTCGTCAATCTCCCCAAGGCAAAGTGGATGATTTTAAATTAAAAACATTAACCTTCGGTGTTAACTGTGCTCCTTACTTAGCGATTCACACCCTTCAACAACTAGCAGAAGACTGCAAACCTCAATTCCCACTCGCCAGTAACGACCTCTTGCAGGAAACCTACGTTGACAATATCCTTTCAGGCGGACATGATTTACAGTCCATTCGTGAAACCATGACCCAGCTGATCGAAGCATTAAAGTCAGCCGGCCTCCCACTAAAAAAAATCACAGCGAACCACTCAAAAATATTGGAAGCAATCCCTGAAGCTGATCTTTTTGATACTGACTTTTTAAAATTCTACGACACAAGCTCCACAAAAACTCTTGGAGTACGATGGAATGCTCTCAAAGACTTTTTTCGTATTCTTACGATCCCATACCAGAAGCAAACTCGGAAACAAAGCGACATATTCTCTCGTCCGTCGCCAAACTTTTCGACCCCGCAGGATGGCTATCCCCATACTGATAGTAGCGAAAGCTCTCCTTCAACAGCTCTGGATGGAAGAAACGGATTGAGATGAACACCTAAAACCCGGTTCACTTCTCAAATGGAAATCCTTTACGGAGGACCTCCCTGTAATAGGAGATATAAAAATCCCACGTCGGGTTCAATTCACCCCCCTAGAGTCCACTCAAATAAATGGATTTCCCGACGCCTCTGAAAAGGCATATTGTGCATGCGTCTATTTAAGAGTTCAACACAACGATAACTCTATTTCCTCGCACTTACTTGTAGCAAACCGTAAAGTCGCGCCCCTACAAACCATAAGTCTCCCCAGATTAGAGCTCTGCGGAGCAGTACTCCTCTCGGAGTTAGTGAAGCATATACGGAACTCACTTCAACTCACTGAGAACAATTTAACTCTGTGGACAGACTCCTCCAAGTGTTGGCTTGGCTCGAAAAGCCACCACATACATGGAAAACTTATGTAGCCAACCGGATAACCCAAATTCTCCAAAACGTCAGTAACGCAACGTGGCGACATGAACCCAGCGGTGGAAATCCAGCAGATATAGGCACTCGTGGATGTCGACCACAGGACTTAGCCGATTGCCCCCTTTGGTGGAATGGCCCGAATTGGCTTGCGAGGTCTTCTACTCAGTGGCCTAAAGAAACCCCTCAAAATAACTCACCTCCAGAACAAAAGCGTATAGTAGCCCTTCACACTTTCGAAAACGTAAATCTCTTGGATCGTTTCTCCTCATTTCCTAGAGCACTTAAAACTCTCGCTTACAATGGTCGATTCGTCATGAAAGCAAGAAAACTTCCAATTCTTTCCACTCGCACTCTCACTCAAGAAGAGGTGCACCATATAAAGGTGCAATTGATTGCAAATGCTCAACGGAAATATTATGAAGAAGAGATCGCGGTACTCCAAGCACCAAACCAATCGACACAAAAAGCTCGTTACTCGCTCTTAATCCAATTTTGGACAAAACTGGCCTATTACGAGTTAATGGACGTCTCGCTTACGCAACCCTTAGCTACAATGAACGTCACCCTATCATTATTCCGGATGAATCCCGGTATTGCGATCTTTTCTTAGATTTCCTCCACTCCACACTCCTGCACGCTGAAAAATAGCTAATGATCCGCATGGTACAACAGGAATACTATATCCTCCGACTGAAGCAGAAAGTGAGAAAATGCATCTTTCACTGCAAGAAATGCACTATATATAAAAAGCAAATGAGACAGCAAATGATGGCAGCTCTCCCCCCAGAACGGGTAACTTACTCACTACCCTTTCACAACACTGACATAGATTTCGCAGGACCTTTCCTCGTGAAAACCTCCACTCTCCGACGAGCATCTTATGCAAAGGCATATGTGTGCGTTTTCGTTTGCTTCTCCACCAAAGCTATATATCTAGAAGTCTGCTCAGATCTCACCACTGAAGCTTTTAAAGCAGCCTTCGCTCTTTTTGTTGGTCGCCGAGGCATGCCCTCGAAAATTATGTCTGACAACGGCAAAACGTTCATAGGAGCCCAAAGAAGTCTTCAAAGAGATTTTTCCACGTTTCCCAAGGAAACCTCCGAAGACATCGCAAGCAAATATGCAGTCAACGGTCTCTCATGGCAATTCATCCCTCCATATGCCCCTCATATGGGAGGTCTCTAGGAAGCAGCGGTGAAAAGCTTCAAAATTCACTTCAAGAAGGTTGCCGGAAACCAGAAATTCACCTTTGAGGAGTTCAACGCTCTCCTCATTCGCATCGAGGCGGTCCTAAATTCCAGACCGCTTACCTCAATGTCTGAAGATCCCTATGATTTTTCTGCGCGGAGCCCCCTTGCTTTCCATTCCAGAACCGAACACCGATAATCTCTCTCTCGTAAACAAATGGCAACGATTAAGGGTACTTCATCATCAATTCAGCAAGCCCTGGAAATCTGAATACCTAAAAGAACTCCATAAAAGAACCAAATGGAAAACCGAAGAACCCAACCTTCGCGAAGGAGACCTAGTCGTCATAAAAGATGACCTTTTGCCCCGAACGAGTGGCGACTTGGGCACATCGTAGCCCTTCATCCCGCTTCGAACGGTAATGTTCGCGTGGTGGATATCCGCACACAAGCCGGGATTATTACACGTAACATTACGAAACTTTGTTTACTATCACCTCCATAGTCTAAAGTACTCTCTTGCAGTCTAAGGCTCTGTTTATTAACCTCAATTTCCTCTCCATCACAACTCATAACTAATAACGTTTTTATTTTCCCCTTGTTCTCTTTTTTCTCTCTCATTACAATAACCACGGAACCAGGGCCTACAACACGTGTCGTCCGTGCTGCCAGAGACACTCGTTGAGGTATTGTCGGGCGTTCTTGGCGATATGAGTCGGCCCGGGCTCATCGGTATTGCATAAATTGTCTTGCAACATCACACAACACGGGAAATTGCGATTCGCCCGATTTCTGTCGGCGCACAATGCCGCGAAGGTGGACAAAAATACAAAAATCGACTGTCTAGAAATTTAGATGTTTTGATGTCAAGTTACAGCTAAAACTCCAACTAAGAGAAGTTCATAAGTTATTTTGTAATAAAAACAATTTTCAGCCTCACACACCCTCTCAAAGTACACCTAATTTCTAATACCTTTACATTTCGGCGCTTCGCACATAAAAGTGGTCGCAGTTAAAAATTCATAAAATATACATTTTTATTCCTAGCAAAATCAGCTTTTGCACTTTGATAAAGATATATGCGACAAACCAATCATGGAAAAAAGCTTATAAAAATATTTTTTTTTTTATTAATCAATAAGTATATACCAAAATCTTTGGAGACAAAAAAAATCATGAAATACGGTGACATTTTTTTTTGTTTATTGTAGTTTGGACCTTCTACTAAGAGAAACAATTGATATCTCTTCCAAGTTTTTCCAATAATTTCATTTTTGAAAAAGTGACTAAATGGCCTTTTTTTGGTATTATTTTAGCTGACCTATATTTATAATATATATATATATATATATATAATATTTATATAATGCCAAAAAAATAAAAATTAAGAGGTACATCGTGCTTTATAACGAACAAATTATCAGCTAATCAAAATACTAAAATTTGCTCAAGGTATGGGAGCCAAAGACAAAGGTATACGAAGATTTACATATATATATATATATATATGTTTGTAAGGTGAGTACTTTGATGACACCCTTGTTTTTCCTTAAAAAATCGGTTCCAATCCCCTCATATAACCTATGTATAAAATCCTTTTTGATATAACTGTTGTATTTTAAAAGTTATATTAGTTTTAATGAGACATGGTCATTGTGGTGACTCGAAAAATTATATATATAAAAATTGAATATGTGACGTGGTCATTTTGATAACTATATATATCATATATAGTGTCATGAAAATGACCATCTTACATATGAAAAGGAAAAGAAAGTTACAAAATATGACAGATGGTATGATAATAAAGTTAATGACAAAAGAAACTTAATGTAAGGTACAGGGTAGCACATACATATATCTATATACTTACCTTCTCATATACCCTTTGAAATCCACTGGCATTTTCTCCTGAATTCCAGCGCATACCGTTTTTCGTTCTCTCTCTCACATCCCCTTGATACCCAAAAATAAAAAAAAACCGGTGCGCTAGCATAAAAAAAGTAATATCACTTATATACACACATACTATTCAAAAATATATTAGCTAAATTAGCTCATAATTGACCCACCTTAAAATTTGCAATAATTCCCACTAGGAAAAGGAAGGAGAAAGAAGCGCTTATAGAAGCTGTTCTCCGGAGTCTAGAAGGCATTACAATCTCGATGATTTTGTAAATTATTTTTTGTATGAAACGGGCCAATTGCAAGACCTTGCCATTTCGCTTCTGATGGAATAGCTTATAGAAGCAGTTCGCTTCAAGCACTTCACACATGCCTCTTTCTAAGGCATTAACGTTTCGCTTCAAATGGAATAGCTTATAGAAGCAGTTCGCTTCAAGCACTTTTATATTTGATAAAATAAAATTTGAAATGTTTAATTTACATATATATTACATAACAAAAATAAATAAATTCAGCGCAAAAATAAATATGTATGTTCATTAGGGTGATTCAAATAAAAAAAGGTTATTTTTTCGGTCTTACCCCCTGAAACTTTAGGTATTGACGAGAAAATAAGCCTTGCAAAAAAATAGCGGTCTAACTTAACCCTTAGGGGTGGCTATTTTTTTTCGCCCTTTCCCATACATTTTATATGGGGAAAAATGGTATTTTTTTTAAAGTGAATTTTCTTTCAATTTTTTAAACTTTTTTGAAAATATTTTTACATACTCTTAAAGTTAAAGCTTCCAAAATGGTAAGCCATGTGCGAATATCTTAACTATTAAAATAATTACAGCCTCTTAAAGTTTATTAAATTTTATACGTGTTACTCTGTATGTGTGTGCTATAGTACAAAACTCAGCTATTTTCAAATGGCTGTAATTATCTTAATAGTTAAGATAATCGCACATGGCTTACCATTTTGGAAGCTTAAAAACTTCAGCTTTAAGAGTATGTAAAAATATTTTCAAAAAGGTTTCAAAAATTAATTTTTTCTCATCAATACCTAACTTTTTAGGGGGTAAGACCAAGTCGACATTTTTGTTGAATCACCCTAATGTACATATAGATAAATATACATACTTTTATACATACATATACATAGGTTATTTAATAAATTATTTTTGTTTTTTTGCAAGGCATGTTTCCTTATGTACTCGGTTCTTGGCACTTTTTAAACCTTTTTTTAACTCAAATACAAAATTTTCTTTGGTTACGACTTTTTCGGCAACAGCTTCTACAATTGAAAACAAGATACAAATAAAAAAATTTGATTGACAATTAGCAGAACTTACTAAATAAAATTTGGTTTATGTTACCGTATTCCTTTCCGTTTGCTTTCTTTGAACACCATCATAATTGAAATTAAGGAAAACGTCTTTTCCAAATAAATTGTATATGTTTTTTGCAATATCTCCCCTTTCTGTTATTTTTTTTATGACATTAAGCTAAAAACAAACGAAAATGTGTTCGGTTATATAAAAAATAGGAAACAAATTTAGAAATGGGCGCGTAGAGTTATGGACATGCTAACGAATTTCTAAAAAGGTGGAAACAGAATGTATTATAAGACAATTTATCAATTTTTAGCAGGTCCATACTTTAAGGCCCTGTTTTTCAGTTGCCAGTCTGTGGTAGGGTTAAACTGTAGTCAACTTTAACTGCAGTTTAAACTTGCACTGAAAAACTGGGCTTGAGTCAGCGATATTCATTTAGTATATAATGTACCAAAGCGTGTTCGCCCAGATTGGGCATTTATTTTTATGTTACTCGCACTTGTCTCTCTTTTATGCATTTTTATGTTTAAATTATTTAAAAATACTTTCTCACCACACAAATTAATTAAAACGCGTCTTTTCGACACAAAAATATCACTTAAAATGAAATTGCAAAAATCGACGCCACAATTTTCATTTTGTAGGTACCGCTATAACTGTAACTTGCATAGTTGAGACAAACAAACGCGCATAATGCCCCATACACATAGTTACGAATAACATTCGCCTGCTTATTCGCTTGATGCTTTCCAAGCTCGCTTCTCGAGAAGGAGTACAAGAAGCGCTCTCAATGAAACGCTGCGAGAATGTGCATTGCTTTTGTTCAGAAGCTCGAAAGAAACGAAAGAACGAAAATGTTCAGATGAGCAGTATCGAAGGAAATACCCGAACAACGAGTGAAGCGAGATACGAAGCAGCTAACTATACCCGGACTGAACACAAGGCTACGAATAAACGAACTCCTCGGCAAACTCCAGCCAGCCCCACCAGCACCAATAATTAATGTCCCCACACCAGTATTCAATGTCCCAACACAGCTCATAACTCCCCTTTCTGACGATAACACAAGTTATTTAAAAGTACCTGCATGTGACACAGAGATTTTATACGGAGGCTATGAAGACTGGCCGTCGTTTAGAGATGTGTTCACTGCGGCCGCCGTGGTGTAGCGGTTAAGTGTTCGGCCTTCTACACCAAGTCGTGGCGGTTCGATGCCCGACAAAAGTAACATCAAAAATTATTTAGAAAAAGAATTTTTCTAAACGGGGTCGCCCCTCGGCAGTAGTTTGGCAAACTCTCCGGGTGTATTTCTGCCATGAGAAGCTTCTCAGCAAAAAATTCATTTGCTTTGCAAGTGCCGTTCGGAGTCGGCAAAAAACTGTAGGTCCCGCCAAATTGTAGGAAAACTCAAAAGCAACACACCACAAGTTGGAAAGAGAAGCTCGGCTAAAAATCTCGTTAGAGGTTATGATAACCTGTTGTTGGTAAACTCTCAGCCGCTCAGAAACTCTTTCACTTGAGAAAAAAACTTGGGGTAAAGCGGCCCTTCTCATAAAAAATTACCCTTTGAATGATCAAAGTTTCGAACTAGCGTGGAACGCATTAAAGAGTCGATATGAGAATCGCAGACATCTCGTCGACAATCAGTTCAAAACCCTCTTCGACTTACAGCCCGTGACCAGTGAAAACGGAGAGCGGATACAAAATTTGCAAACTCAAGACAAATGGCGTAACCACGGATAATTGGGACCTGATGCTGGTTTATCTCTGCTCCTCAAAGCTACCAGACGAAACCTTACGGTTATGGGAGCAATCACTCAATTCCCGAAAGGAACTACCCCTTTGGTCCGAATTGGACCAGTTCCTGACTAGTCTGTATGAGGTGGTTGAACGCCTTACTACATACAGGCCTAACAAACCAAAGGCTAATCAACCAAATTTCACCCCGCGCTCTTCCACTCCTACAAATAGCTCATTTTACTCAAGGAATAGGGCTCACTCACTGCACGCCGACCCTAAGAGGCAGGCCTCGTGTAAATTATGCAATAGCAATCACTTGCTCATGAATTGCGTCAAATTTAAAGAACTCTCAGTTTAAGAGAGAAATAAATTCGTACGGGATAATAAGTACTGCCAGAACTGTTTACTGCCAAAAGCGTCACCACTCCCTCTTACACTACTCAGCTAATAACCAAACGCAAAATAAATCAAACCCAAAAAAACATCTTGTCACATCTCACGTGACAATCGATGACGAAGTACCCTGTACCTAACAACAGGCGGCTTTGATGAACTCAGAGAATACTACTGACGACAGCACGGAGAAAGTGCTCTCACACTTCTCTAGTAGTAGAGAGCGAACCTTGCTCCCCACAGCAAACATTCCTGTGTTACATAACGGAGAAACCTTAAAAAACTTTTGTAACCTCTCGCATACAAAGGTTACTTCATCTACCAGTTCAAAGGTCCAAGTACGAAATATTGGGAATGGGCGGACGAACAGTCCAGAAAGCAGATAAGGTGTGCTCAATCACCATATGTTCTCCAGATCTCAAGATCAAAATCGCAACTCACGCGATTATACTCCCACAGTTGACCAACATTTAAAATATCTTATATAGACCTCGAAGAATACGCAAAACTCCCTCTAGCAGACCCTAATTGCTTCGCACCTGCAAAAATCGACATGGTGATAGGTAGCGACATACTGCCTCAAATACTGATTCCGGGGCTTAAAACCAATGTAGGTGGAAGCTTAATAGCCCAGAACACAATCTTCGGGTGGATATTAAGCGGACCGGTAACGGAACAGATATCAACATTCTCTACTCAAATAGCTGAAACTCATACGAATTCCCTGGAAGACGTATTCAAAAGGTTTTGGGAACAAGAAGAAGTACCATCGACTCCCTCTCTCAAAGATGAATACGTAATATGTGAAGAACTCTACAAAAGCACTACATTCCGAAGATATGATGGCCGCTACGTAGTAAAGCTTCCTTTTAAGGACTCCTTTCCCGACTCAATGGCTTTAGGGCACTCTAGATCCTCTGCTCAGCAGCAATTTCTCAGCATCGAGCGAAGCATTGAGAAAAAGACAGAGCTCCGAACAACTTACTCTAAGGTCTTAGCGGAATATTTAACCCTTGACCACATGGAGCCCACAACCCCTCGGGAAATTATCCGTGATGGGAAATATTTCTCATTTTACTTACCACATCACGCAGTTCTCAAACCCGATAGTAAAACTACTAAAGTCCGAGTAGTTTTCAACGCATCGAAACAATCACACTCCGGCATCTCGCTCAATGACGTGCTTCGTACAGGTCCCGTTCTAAAAAACGATTTAATGGTCGTCATAATCAAATGGCGACTATATAAATACGTGTTTAACGGCGACATTGAAAAAATGTATCGGCAAATATACGTCCAATAGGAAGATCAAGATTTCCAACGAATACTTTTTCGTCAATCTCCCCAAGGCAAAGTGGATGATTTTAAATTAAAAACATTAACCTTCGGTGTTAACTGTGCTCCTTACTTAGCGATTCACACCCTTCAACAACTAGCAGAAGACTGCAAACCTCAATTCCCACTCGCCAGTAACGACCTCTTGCAGGAAACCTACGTTGACAATATCCTTTCAGGCGGACATGATTTACAGTCCATTCGTGAAACCATGACCCAGCTGATCGAAGCATTAAAGTCAGCCGGCCTCCCACTAAAAAAAATCACAGCGAACCACTCAAAAATATTGGAAGCAATCCCTGAAGCTGATCTTTTTGATACTGACTTTTTAAAATTCTACGACACAAGCTCCACAAAAACTCTTGGAGTACGATGGAATGCTCTCAAAGACTTTTTTCGTATTCTTACGATCCCATACCAGAAGCAAACTCGGAAACAAAGCGACATATTCTCTCGTCCGTCGCCAAACTTTTCGACCCCGCAGGATGGCTATCCCCATACTGATAGTAGCGAAAGCTCTCCTTCAACAGCTCTGGATGGAAGAAACGGATTGAGATGAACACCTAAAACCCGGTTCACTTCTCAAATGGAAATCCTTTACGGAGGACCTCCCTGTAATAGGAGATATAAAAATCCCACGTCGGGTTCAATTCACCCCCCTAGAGTCCACTCAAATAAATGGATTTCCCGACGCCTCTGAAAAGGCATATTGTGCATGCGTCTATTTAAGAGTTCAACACAACGATAACTCTATTTCCTCGCACTTACTTGTAGCAAACAGTAAAGTCGCGCCCCTACAAACCATAAGTCTCCCCAGATTAGAGCTCTGCGGAGCAGTACTCCTCTCGGAGTTAGTGAAGCATATACGGAACTCACTTCAACTCACTGAGAACAATTTAACTCTGTGGACAGACTCCTCCAAGTGTTGGCTTGGCTCGAAAAGCCACCACATACATGGAAAACTTATGTAGCCAACCGGATAACCCAAATTCTCCAAAACGTCAGTAACGCAACGTGGCGACATGAACCCAGCGGTGGAAATCCAGCAGATATAGGCACTCGTGGATGTCGACCACAGGACTTAGCCGATTGCCCCCTTTGGTGGAATGGCCCGAATTGGCTTGCGAGGTCTTCTACTCAGTGGCCTAAAGAAACCCCTCAAAATAACTCACCTCCAGAACAAAAGCGTATAGTAGCCCTTCACACTTTCGAAAACGTAAATCTCTTGGATCGTTTCTCCTCATTTCCTAGAGCACTTAAAACTCTCGCTTACAATGGTCGATTCGTCATGAAAGCAAGAAAACTTCCAATTCTTTCCACTCGCACTCTCACTCAAGAAGAGGTGCACCATATAAAGGTGCAATTGATTGCAAATGCTCAACGGAAATATTATGAAGAAGAGATCGCGGTACTCCAAGCACCAAACCAATCGACACAAAAAGCTCGTTACTCGCTCTTAATCCAATTTTGGACAAAACTGGCCTATTACGAGTTAATGGACGTCTCGCTTACGCAACCCTTAGCTACAATGAACGTCACCCTATCATTATTCCGGATGAATCCCGGTATTGCGATCTTTTCTTAGATTTCCTCCACTCCACACTCCTGCACGCTGAAAAATAGCTAATGATCCGCATGGTACAACAGGAATACTATATCCTCCGACTGAAGCAGAAAGTGAGAAAATGCATCTTTCACTGCAAGAAATGCACTATTTATAAAAAGCAAATGAGACAGCAAATGATGGCAGCTCTCCCCCCAGAACGGGTAACTTACTCACTACCCTTTCACAACACTGACATAGATTTCGCAGGACCTTTCCTCGTGAAAACCTCCACTCTCCGACGAGCATCTTATGCAAAGGCATATGTGTGCGTTTTCGTTTGCTTCTCCACCAAAGCTATATATCTAGAAGTCTGCTCAGATCTCACCACTGAAGCTTTTAAAGCAGCCTTCGCTCTTTTTGTTGGTCGCCGAGGCATGCCCTCGAAAATTATGTCTGACAACGGCAAAACGTTCATAGGAGCCCAAAGAAGTCTTCAAAGAGATTTTTCCACGTTTCCCAAGGAAACCTCCGAAGACATCGCAAGCAAATATGCAGTCAACGGTCTCTCATGGCAATTCATCCCTCCATATGCCCCTAGGAAGCAGCGGTGAAAAGCTTCAAAATTCACTTCAAGAAGGTTGCCGGAAACCAGAAATTCACCTTTGAGGAGTTCAACGCTCTCCTCATTCGCATCGAGGCGGTCCTAAATTCCAGACCGCTTACCTCAATGTCTGAAGATCCCTATGATTTTTCTGCGCGGAGCCCCCTTGCTTTCCATTCCAGAACCGAACACCGATAATCTCTCTCTCGTAAACAAATGGCAACGATTAAGGGTACTTCATCATCAATTCAGCAAGCCCTGGAAATCTGAATACCTAAAAGAACTCCATAAAAGAACCAAATGGAAAACCGAAGAACCCAACCTTCGCGAAGGAGACCTAGTCGTCATAAAAGATGACCTTTTGCCCCGAACGAGTGGCGACTTGGGCACATCGTAGCCCTTCATCCCGCTTCGAACGGTAATGTTCGCGTGGTGGATATCCGCACACAAGCCGGGATTATTACACGTAACATTACGAAACTTTGTTTACTATCACCTCCATAGTCTAAAGTACTCTCTTGCAGTCTAAGGCTCTGTTTATTAACCTCAATTTCCTCTCCATCACAACTCATAACTAATAACGTTTTTATTTTCCCCTTGTTCTCTTTTTTCTCTCTCATTACAATAACCACGGAACCAGGGCCTACAACACGTGTCGTCCGTGCTGCCAGAGACACTCGTTGAGGTATTGTCGGGCGTTCTTGGCGATATGAGTCGGCCCGGGCTCATCGGTATTGCATAAATTGTCTTGCAACATCACACAACACGGGAAATTGCGATTCGCCCGATTTCTGTCGGCGCACAATGCCGCGAAGGTGGACAAAAATACAAAAATCGACTGTCTAGAAATTTAGATGTTTTGATGTCAAGTTACAGCTAAAACTCCAACTAAGAGAAGTTCATAAGTTATTTTGTAATAAAAACAATTTTCAGCCTCACACACCCTCTCAAAGTACACCTAATTTCTAATACCTTTACATTTCGGCGCTTCGCACATAAAAGTGGTCGCAGTTAAAAATTCATAAAATATACATTTTTATTCCTAGCAAAATCAGCTTTTGCACTTTGATAAAGATATATGCGACAAACCAATCATGGAAAAAAGCTTATAAAAATATTTTTTTTTTTATTAATCAATAAGTATATACCAAAATCTTTGGAGACAAAAAAAATCATGAAATACGGTGACATTTTTTTTTGTTTATTGTAGTTTGGACCTTCTACTAAGAGAAACAATTGATATCTCTTCCAAGTTTTTCCAATAATTTCATTTTTGAAAAAGTGACTAAATGGCCTTTTTTTGGTATTATTTTAGCTGACCTATATTTATAATATATATATATATATATATATAATATTTATATAATGCCAAAAAAATAAAAATTAAGAGGTACATCGTGCTTTATAACGAACAAATTATCAGCTAATCAAAATACTAAAATTTGCTCAAGGTATGGGAGCCAAAGACAAAGGTATACGAAGATTTACATATATATATATATATATATATATATATATATATATATTTATATATGGAGCAATGACGCCAGTTACAAATAATATGTTAACTAATAATATGTTAAATCGAGCGATCTTACAGCGCCCACTGATTAGACGAAGGGCGAATAGCATACCTATTACTCTTCATCTGCATAAGCACTAAACAAAAACAGCTTGCGAAAATGATACTGCAAATTTATGCACATGAGGGGAGTCCAATTTTTTAAATTTTTTTTGGTCTTTTTATAATTTTGTTCAACTAACTAATAACATATGTAAACATATGTCTACGATGATTATGGCTTATTTTACCTTTTTATCAAATTAAAAAAAAATTGTTTTAAATTATTTGGTAACCGGGATTGCATAACAGATTTTTTTTCTGAAATTGGGGTGATATAGTCCTTTCAGGTGTGAGTTTTCGACCCATTCTGGAGACTCATTCTATTTACATATATCAACACATGTCCGCAATAACTATTTTCATACAAAAATTCGAGAAAAACTCGGTTTTTTCGAAATGAGTAACCGGTACAGGAAACCCGATTTAATTTTTGAAATTAGCGTGACATAGTACTTTAAGGTGTGAAGTTTCAGCCAATTCGGACCACTCCTTCTATTTTTGTCCTTCATTTGTATGGACTCGCGGTACTGTGCGGGCTCGCGCACCACACTCTGTTGCATCGGTCGTCATTCCTTTCCGCACGACCGGCTGATGCAAATCCTACGCGGTCCTCTGGCCAACGCAGTACTCGCCAGCCGCAACGAACACGGGAAACTGATACCCAATCCCGGTCGAATAATCGACCAACTCAACACCGAGCTATCCAAAGGACCATATCCAACGGCACCATATTACAAAGCCGCATCCGGGGCTTATTCAATCAGGCGGTACTCAGTCTACAAAGGTTGAAAGATTTGGTGGAGATCTCGTCCCCCCAGCGCCGCCGGCATGTTGAGAACATGAGTGAAAACCTCATTGATTTCGACGATTAAAATAAGTCCACAAAAATATATAAATACTTACCTTTTGAAATTAAATAGAAATTAAACTTATTACAACTTACCTTTTAAATACCTAAATGAAATACATACGTACCTGTAAAAGAGTTATATTTGCTAAAAACCTTAAATTTATACTTATCTTCTAAATGTTAAAATTTCTAAAATATTTACCTTATTATTTCCGCACCCTGTAAAATATATTCTAACTTACCGTTTTCATGAAAAACCACAAGTATATAATATAATCTACTCTCTTTAAGAAAAGAAGCAAGCGGTCCAATGGAATGTAATGGACCGCTTTAGCGTGAGTCGTTCGCTAATCTCCAAATCGATCGCTATCCAAGTTTACTCACCCCGTTTCCTTTTAAGTTTATAAAGTGAATTTTAATAAAGTTACCTATAGGGTATATATTTATATTTAAAATTAAATACGACGCTAGTGTTTTAGTTAACCGGAAATAGTCCTCTTTACTTGACCGCATAGTCGGTCAAAATTATACAATTTGTAACACCCCCAAAATCTGGTTTTAAGGCCAAAAACCCGTTTTCTCAGAGTTTTCGTTGAAATAAAATCATTAAAAATCAAGCTTTCAACCGATTTTTAAATTCACAACGGTTTTGGGTAGAGAATTGTTGTTGATACTTTCGAAATATGTATAATCTTTTGTTCATTTAAAAAGGTTATGACATGTTTTTCACGCGAGAAGTTGAATTTTTTTTCGGGTTTTTCGGTTTTCACTAATTGACAATGAATGAACATTATTGGGCATGTGTCATCGCACCCCCTAAGACCCCACCGTTGGGGGTCCCCATACAAAAAAAAAATCAAAAAATCACAATTTTTGGCACTTTACGTGATAAAATGAACTAAGTGACTATCTTTTTTATTTCTGGAGCTTATTTTTCTCTCGTTTCTCTTAAGAACTTTAAATAGCCATTTCACTGATTTTTTCATAAAAAGTGCCAAAAATGGTTATTTTTTTAAATGTTTGTATGGGGAACCCCCCAGGTGGTGGTTTAAGGGTGTGCCACTGTCATGGGTCCGTCAGCCCTTCAAAGTTAGTGGGGGTCGGTCATACATTTGATCACGATTCGGGCATTCTAAATGGGTCAACTAAGGATTTTTCAAACTTTTGCGCTCAATGACTAAAGTAAAAAATCGGGGCATCAGAATTGGTTTTAGAGGTACGCTTCCTTCGGTAAAGTAACTTATTTTGATCCCTAAAATACGATATTCTTTTTCACTTGGGCGATTTTGAAATCGATCCGCTTAATTGAACACAGTACTCCTGTAGGGCGCTTGGGACCACAATATTAGATTTTGGTTTAGGCTGCATATCTTGAAAAAAATTAAAGTAAATTAAGTAATGAATGCCTAGCGATGACACATGCCCAATAAGGTTCATTCATTGTCAATTAGTGCCAAAAAAATGGCGTCAAAACCGGAAAACCGGATGAAGTTTCCAAATTCTGGCTTAAAAACATATCGTACTTTTTTCAAATGAATAAAACACTGTATATATATCGCCAGTGTCAACAATTCTCTACCCAAAACCGTTGAGAATTTTGAAATCGGTTGAACATTGGATTTTAAATGAATTTTTTTTACGAAGAAACTGAAAAAACGGGTTTTTGACCTTAAAACCAGATTTTGGGGGTGTTACAAACTTTTTAATGGGCGTTTCGTGTATAACTCGACCAGATGAACAATATCTACTAGGTCGCTTCAAAGGTGTAATATGGCTGTTGCACTGTGTAATTTGAATGAAAATTATTTTTTTATCAGAAGAGGGGATAGCCTCCCCTACATCACAATATGCGACTACAAATTAAATAAAAAATTTAAAGCTCTTGTCGATACGGGAGCAACCTCTTGCTATATAAAGCAGGAAGTGTTTGAAAATAAAAGGGAAGTGGCCATTTACAAAAGGGTAACAACCATAAATTATTAAGTATTATTGTATATTAAATTTGTTAGGAGTAAGACAGGTTTTCTATGAGATAGATAACTTAGAGTCTGATTTGCTCCTGGGATATAATTTTTTGAAGAAAATAGAGGCGCACATCGACTTGCGCAGTGGTAAAATTTTTTAAAAAGTAAAAGGAAGGGAACTCCCAAACGGCGCGTTCTCGCGCTGTTTCGCACTGTTTCCTCCTCCTCATAATCTTTGCAACTCTTGCAGAATCGTCGGTAGG